>JAODAL010008206.1:0-119555 GCA_025379985.1 Phyllomedusa bahiana | reverse complement strand
CTTGCCATTTCAACTTTGTCGATAAAAATCGCTCAACACTAAGCATCACCACTTCAAAAAAGATTACATTTTTCACCCATGTCCATCTAAGAGGCTACATTTCAGCCCTTCCATGGGGCCCTGAAAATGACCCTATGGAAGGGCTGAAACGTAGCCTCTTGGATTTAGTTGGGTGCAGAATTGCAATCTTTTATGAAGTGATGCTGCTTCATCCATTTGTTTTGGGTTTTTCTAGCCTGTAACACTGTGGATCTGCTCTCAAGAACCATGTGAAAAATAGACTTGGTTTAATAGAGAAATTAGCATTCATTACTTATGAAGCCTATATGAGTACATCTAAAGACTCCTTAAGTGAAATTTAAACCTTTTGCTACTAATTGCTTGTACATGCAAGTCAACCTGTTATTGTTAAAGGGGTTTTCTCACCATGCTGTTTCAGCTTCAACTTTCTATCCAAGCTGTGGGTGATTATACAGCAGTGACTGACATATCAGCTCTGATATTCCTAGCTTAGCTTGTTAGAGGGACATTGGTGAAAGATGGATTTAAATAGCAGGGCAGAAGGCTACAGAGCTCAAAGTTTGTCAGTAAGAAACATAAATAGCTCCTATGCTGCTTATAAGACACAGCAAGGAGTGATGTCACCCTTTTTCCATGGATATTAACCTGAGAAATCTTCTATAAACAAGCAGGATATAAAACTGTTCTAATTATAAAAGGAAACAAAACCAGAACAGCAATGTTTTTGATAATGGTCTTTATGTACCTTCGCCTATATATTGGAAGCCAATGCATGTGGTGATTATGTCCTTTAAATGCTCTTTAGTCATACACTAAAGGCTACCCTATGTGCTGGTCCCTCAAATGCCTCAGGATTAGTGTTGAGCGATTATTATCGACAAAGTTGAAATCGGCACAGTTTTTATGTTGATCAGATTTTTTAGATCACGCGATAATTTAGGTTAAAATCTGTGCATCATCTATTAATGTCGGCACTTCCTGTCATTTTGGCGGCCAGCAAATCAGCTTACAGAATAGAGCAGGGTGAGATGTGTGTGCGACGTCATGACTGGGATGTCTATGGTTGCGATTGGCTGGAAAAATCACCTCGTTTTACATAGAACAGCCCTTCCTGTTCATGATCAGTGTCTGTCAGCGTCTCATAGCAGTAGGACGTGCGCTCTGCCTCTGTCCAAAGAGCTCAGCGAAATTATTCTATTTCTTCACAGAGAAAGCTCTACTGTTAGCTGTGATCCTTACAACTTAGAGATTTGAAGATTTTATGTAGTTAGGTAGAGAATTTTAAAGGAGCATCTACCGCTGTAAAGTCACGAGGTGGAGCGGGGGGGGTCCCGCGGGCGAACACAGACAAGCTCTTTAAAGAATACTGGATATAGTTCACCAAGACTTGGTGTAGACATTGCACTGCAATTTGCAAATTTTTATTAAACATTTTTCTATTGAAATATTTCCTGGATATTGGGCAGCCTGAACTTATATTAGGATACACATCTTTTCTAGTAACTGCAGGTCTCTTTGTTAGGTGCAAAACTCCACTTTTATTATCAGTATACATTTCAGATAGGTGTTCTTTTTCAATTTGGCCCATTCCCAAACTTTGTTATATAGCCACCTTGCAGTTAAATTAGAATCCTGCAATTTGTAGTCAGCACAGGTTTTTAGGTGCCAAAAATACCTTTTATTATCCGAATACATTTCAGATACAGTTTTTCACTTTGGCGCACTACAGCTTTGTTCATTGAGGCACCTTGCACTTAAATGTGAAATACAGCAATTTTGTATCACCACAGGTTAATTGAAAGGTGCCAAAATACCTTTTATTATCCGAATACATTTCAGATACGTGTTTTTTTCACTTTGGCGCAGGCCAGCTTTGTTGATAGAGCCACCTTGCAGGTAAATTTGAATCCAGCAATTTTGTTTTGATTTGAGGGATTTGAGAATAGCTGTGATTTGCCGTCTTTTAATAAGAGACTTTCCAAAACTCTTCCATACCTTCTCAAATTTTTATATTTCTGAACATGGAGCGAAATTCAGGTGGTAAGCGAGCAAAGATGGGGGTAGGACATGGAGGAAGAGGTACGAGAGAAGGTGCTACTTCCAGTGCTGGCGACAACACGCATGCCAGCGGATCGTCAGTTGCAGGACCGTCAGGCCTGTCATCGCTGTGTCAGGGCCCTGTGAATCTCAGTAACGAACAGCGTTGCCAATCTGTTCTTCAGTGGTTAATGCAACCTGCATCCAGCACAATTGTCATGTTTTGAATTTTTGGGGGCATTTTGCTGTGAAATGCAGCTAGACTACAGGTCCTATTGTAAAAAATGTGGTTTCTAACAGACATTTTTTCTTCACAATTGTCAAGAGTGGCTCAAGGGTGATGGTGCTGTAAGAAACAGGAATAGGTAGGACACTGTTAATGGACACATATTGCAAAAATGACTTGTTTTTGCAAGATCTTTAACATAGCTATCAATCCCTGTATTGAGACAACCCATTTAATACAATTAAAAAAGAGAAACAAAGACATGGTGGGATTCCATCCTATTTTAAAAATGTGTTTTCTAGAATCAAACTACTAAAAAACTTGCATGTACAAAATAGCTGGTAAAAAAATTCCTCTGAATTGTACAAGGGAGGTACAGGAAAACTTGACCAGATGTAGGTTATTCAGAGGACATGGAGTCTGGAGCACGGACAGAGAACAAAGTACAGAGACAATTTCCTCCAGCACGTTGAGTAAAATGAGAAAAAGAATGCCAAGAAAAAGGGCACCTGGGTGGAACAGGAGCGTTAACCACCAGTATTTCCAAGTGAAGCTCAATTGGTCCGCACTCATACGGAGGGGCAAGCGCTACCCAGGACAGGGACAGTATATGTCCAGTGAAACTAAAATGGTGGTTGAAAGACTCCTTTTTCCGTCACTTTTTAATCTGTGGGTCATGTAGATTTAAGGGTCATGCTGCGGTCCAGGACAGGGATAGGCTATGTCCAGTTCAACTAAATCACTCATCAATACTCAGGATATAACGTTTTTAACCATGCAATGGTTTTTGTATGGTTGTTGTATATTGTATGCGGAGTGTGGCTTTCAGATAAAGTGTCTCACATGCTGATCCAACCAATTTTCATGAACATTGTACTTGTAAGAGATTATTATTATTATTATTTATTTTTAGAGCGCCATTAATTCCAGGGCGCTGTACATTCAAGAGGGTTACAAACATAACATAAGTCAAACAAGTTCAATGCTGACAGTATGTGACAATCAACTGGCACAGATAGAGAGAGAACCCTGCCCGCGAAGGCTTACAATCTACAAGGATGGGGGAAAGAGACAGAAGGTGGGGGCAGACATGTTTGTGGAGGGTGTGGTGACAGAAGGGGTACTATAGTTTATAGGATATCCTGAAGAGATGGGTTTTCAGGGTGCTTTTGAAGCTGGTGAAAGTGGAGGAGAGTCTGATGTGTTGGGGCAGTGAGTTCCAGAGTGTGGGGGAAGCACGGGAGAAATCTTGGAGACGGTTGTGTGAAAAGCTGATAAGGGGAGAGCAGAGAAGAAGGTCCTGTGAGGAGCGGAGATTGTGGGAGGGGGAGTATCTGGAGATTAGGGCAGAGATGTACGGAGGGGAGAGGTTATGGAGAGCCTTGTAGGTCATGGTTAGCAACTTGAAGTGAATTCGCTGGGCAATGGGAAGCCAGTGAAGGGATTGGCAGAGGGGAGAGGCAGGGGAAGTAGCGAGGAGAGAGGTGGATAAGACGGGCGGCAGAGTTGATGATGGAATTAAAAGGGGAGCAAGAGTGCTAGACGGGAGGCCACAGAGAAGGATGTTACAGTAGTCTAGGTGGGAGATGACAAGGGCATGGACCAGCATTTTTGTAGTGTCAGGGTTGAGGAATTAGCGGATTCGTGAAATATTTTTCATGTGGAGGCGGCAGGCGGAGGTGAGGGCTTGGATGTGTGGTTTGAAGGACAAAGCGGAGTCAAGGGTTATCCCGAGGCAAGCGGACTTGTGGGACTGGTGAGAGTGTGGAGCCGTTGACTGTAATTGAGAGATCAGGTGGAGGGATGGAGTGGGAGGGTGGAAAGATAATGAATTCCGTTTTCTCTACATTAAGTTTTAGGAGACGGGAGAAGAAAGAGGATATGGAGGATAGACAGTCTGGGATCTTGGACAGTAAAGAGTTGATGTCAGGGCCGAGATGTAAGTTGGGTGTCATCAGCATACAGGTGGTATTGACAGCCGTGTGATGCGAGGGGCTGACCCAGGCCAAAAGTGTAAAGAGAGGAGTAGTGGGCCCAGGACTGACCCTTGGGGGACACCAACAGAGAGAGGTCGAGGGGAGGAGGTGGAGCGAGAATGAGAAACGCTGAACGTCCGATCAGAGAGGTACGAGGAGATCCAGGAAAGGGCTGAGTCCATGATGCCGAGGGAGGAGAGGATTTGTAGCAGGAGGGAATGGTCGACAGTGTCAAAGGCAGAGGACAGGTCTAAGAGGAGAAGGATCGAGTAGTGACGTGAGGCTTTAGCGGTTAATAGGTCATTAGTGACCTTGGTTAGGGCTGTTTCAGTAGAGTGATGGGATTGGAAACCAGATTGCAGTGGGTCAAGAAGAAGGTTGGAGGACAGATGGCTGGACAGTTGAAGGTGGACATGCTGCTCGAGGAGTTTAGAAGCAAATGGAAGCAGTGAGATGGGGCGATAGTTGGACAGACAAGAGGGGTCAAGAGTTGGTTTCTTAAGGATGGGTGTGATGGTCGCATGTTTAAAGGAGAAAGGAAAGATGCCAGAGGTTAGTGATAGGTTGAAGAGATGGGCAAGGGCTGGGATGATGACAGCACTAAGGTCAGGGATGAGGTGAGATGGCAATGGATCAAGGTTACAGGTAGTGAGGTTGGATTTGGAGAGTAGAGAGGAGAGCTTGTCATGAGTGACACTGGAGAAGCAAGTTAGGGGAGAAGTGCGGGGTGAAGGTAGAAGGGGTGGTGGGGACTGTGCAGGCATGGAAGTGGGCGAAGGGGACAATGAGGTGAAGCTTTCTCTGATGAGGTTGGTCTTGTTTAGAAAGTGGGTGGCAAAGTCGTCTGCTGAAAGGAGGGATGGGGGAGGAGGTGCTGGTGGACGGAGGAGAGAGTTGTAGGTGTTAAAAAGTTGACTGGGGTTGTGAGACAGAGAGGATATGAGATTGGTGAAGTAGTCCTGTTTGGCTGAGGTGAGTGCAGACTTAAATGTGTGTAGCGATTGTTTGTATGAGGTGAAGTCAATGGTGGAGCGGGTTTTCTTCCAGCGGCGTTCAGCAATTCTGGAAGCTCGCCTCAGCTGTTTAGTGGAGTCTGTGTGCCATGGTTGTCTGTTGATTTTGCGGGTTCTGTTGTGTGTGAGAGGGGCGACCAAATTGAGTGTGGAGGAGATTGTGTGGTTGTAGAAAGCAGTGGCTGTGTCAGGGTCATCAAATGAGGATATGGTAGGAAGGGGTGCAAGAGAGTCAGAGACAGTGTGGGGGTTAAGGTTTTTGTAGGTTCTTATGGGGATGCACCAGATGTGTGACAGGAGTGGCAGGTGGGGTGGAGATGGTGGAGAAGGTAAGCAGGTTGTGGTCAGATATAGGGTGTGGAGAGTTAGAGAAGTCAGATATGGGGCAGAGGCGGGTGAAGACTAGGTCCAGTGTGTGTCCATCTTTATGAGTGGCTCCAGAGGTCCACTGGGAGAGGCCGAAGGAAGAGGAGAGTGAGAGGAGTTTGCTGGCAGCAGAGTGGAGTGTGTCAATGGGGAGGTTAAAGTCACCCATTATGATAGTGGGGATATCAGTGGAAAGAAAGTGGAGAAGCCAGGAGGCGAAGTGGTCAAGGAAGGCGGTGGCAGGGCCTGGCGGTCGGTAGATGACCGCTACTTGGAGATTGGAGGGGGCGTAGATGCGGACAGAGTGCACCTCAAAGGAGGGGAGGTTGAGAGAAGGTAGCGAGGGAGTGGGGGAAAAGGAACAGGTGTCTGACAGGAGAAGGCCAACACCTCCGCCATGCTTGTTGCCAGGGCGGGGAGTATGGGTAAGTTGGAGACCACCAAAGGAGAGCGCAGCAGGAGAGACTGTGTCAGAGGGCGTCAGCCAGGTTTCCGTCAGACCAAGGAATGATAGGTTTTGTGATATAAAGAGGTCATGTATGTAGGAGAGTTTGTTGCATACAGATCGTGTGTTCCAGAGAGCTCCAGAGAGAGAAATAGGTGAAGGAGGGCTCAAGGGGATAATTTTCAAGTTTGCAGGGTTATGGGAGTTTGCAGAAACGGGTCTGTTAGCAGTTGGAGATGCAATAGTGGGGATGTGCTGAGGTGGCCCTGGGTTTGGGGATATGTCCCCAGCGGCTAATAGGAGCAGAGAGAGGGTTAATAGGTGGGAGTAGGATAGACAGTAAGTCGGTTGGGTCTGTTTGGTGAGGAAGGCATTGATAGTGGGAAACAGGTTGGTGGCAGCAGACAGATGAGAGGGTAAAATGCAGGGGGAGATGAAGAGCTCATTGCCCAGCAGAGGAGTATGGGGATAGGCAATTAGTTTCAGGAATATGGAGGTTGAGATGATGGAGGACAGGAAAAGCATGGTCAGTGACTGTGGCAGGCTGTGAGGTTGTAAGTGGGAGAGGAAAGGAAAAGTAGCTGTTACCTTTAGCAATCCTTGTTTAATCCTGGTTTAAATTCTGATTTTAATTCATCCTTGTACTTATAAAATTGGCCCTGTACTTTGAAAAGTGGCCCAGATCTGACCAAGGTCAAGATATGACCCACTACAAGGACTTATATACTGAATTAAAACCCAATCTGCATACCAGGATCAAACAAGAGGGGTGGGGTTGGGACAGGTAATTAACAAGGGGGGTGGGAGAGGATACAAGGCAAATTGAAGTGAAGATGGTAGACTAAAAAACAAACACACACAGCAGGGGATAGGGACAGGAAGGTACAGTTGTATTAAGACATAATCATACCAAGGGATATTAAACAGAGTGGAAGCAGGCAGACTGGAGGGTGAGATGTTCTGCAGTGGTCATACCTGTGAATGAGAGAAGAGCAGATGATCAGATGGGAGATCTTTGTAGCTCCATGGTACCAGTGATTTTAATTCATCCTTGTACTTATAAAATTGGCCCTGAACTTTGAAAAGTGGCCCAGATCTGTATAAGTGAGGTACATACAATGATTGGTGGTTTATTAGCGCCTCTTTACAGTACAGTGTGGTACTTCATGTCCTGTACTGCTCTTTACATGAACCATAGTGAGCGGTTCTTGTGGGCACCCAGAGAGTGTGACCCATTATATCTTTTAGAGTACATTGTGTATAAAGCACATGACTCAAAGAAGCTCCTTTCCTCATTTATAAAGGGATTTCCAGGTTCCAGCAGCTCTTTCTGACTTGTATAGGGACTTGCTTCATCTGTAATAGTTATCTGCATACTTTTCTAAAATCGTCTTTTTGCATTATGTTGGGGTCACAATCTTGGGCCTTAAAAACCAATTACTAGTTTTCCATAGAGTTTTGATTTTAACATACAATGGTTGTCCTGGAGCCAATTAATATTTTATTTTGAGGGACCAAGGTGTACATGTTTCAGTATCATCAGATTTAGATCTAAAGGTATTCCGTCACTTTGAATAAGCAGCCTGATCTGCAAGCAGTATGTTATAGAACAAGATTAGCAGAGCAGACTGACATATTCTTTTCTGGAAAAGAGTCAACATAACTTGTATTTTATTTTATTCCCTGTAAATTTTGTGTTTAAGAGTCAGGTTGGTTGTCTTTTTCAGTGACTGACATCTATGCATGCTTATACATGCAAGTAAAATCACTCACTGGACTCTCAAGCCTAGAATGGGCAGAGATATCAATCAAAAAGTTACAAACTGCTAAGAATCTTATTGCACAAATTTAATTTGCTCAGCTCGACTTGCTTTATAATAAGATGCAGGTAAATTGGACTGCATTTTCATTGTTAAATTAAGGTTTATAAACCTTAATTTAACAATGAAAACATTATTTTCCTAGTTATTAGAATATTAGGATTATTATTATTGATGTTCTCACCCAAAGAAAACTTTATTGAATTGCTATATTGGATTGGAGTGTTATTTTAGGAAATTCCGAGAAACCTTCATGGAGAATAAAACATATCTGCATATGACAACTCTTCCTTTTCCAAATGAACTTTGTTAATTTCCTGTTCTATAAAACAACATAGTATTCTGTAAAGGTGTAAAACCCCCCAAAAATCTTTCCATTTACACAATCAAATTGTACTCTTTCAACAAAGATTAGATTTGCACGAGGTCATTATTTTTCCAGCAGCGAACGGTAATTACTTACAGCCTTGTATATTAACACACACGACGGGAAGGACAAGTAGACATAATGTATTCTTCTGACCTATTATGTCACTTTTGCTCTCTATTACAACTTTTCCTCTGGGATGTACTTTACAGAAAATGAAGTAAATAAATGCCAGTTAAGATAGAAAAGATATGTAGAACCCATGGGAAGATGTATGCTGTAAAGAGGCCTTGTGCCAGAACAGTATATGAGTTCCATGAGATCTCATAGCTCGACATGGAGCACCCCATTATGTTTCTAACAATCAATCAATTTTTATTAGCCATGGCATTCATTAGCTCAGGCATTTACCTCTGGTGTAATAGACAAAGGAATTCTGATTTTATGGTGACATTGCCCGTTTACACATTGGCAATGTTATGTCCGCCACTGCAGTGATTACTCAATTTCTCTATTCTTTGCAGATTTTTCATTATCTACATATGCAGGGACCACTAAATCACATGATAAATTATATAAAGTCATATTTAACCCCTTAAAGAGGTATTTCCTTTGATTGATTAGCTTTAAACATGTAGGTAAAGGTAAGTAAAGACAAGTAAATGTCAGTCATTACTGTAGAGCCACCACAGCCAGAACAGGAAGTGAGAGTCTGAAGCTGGCTGTGAAGAGCAAGCTCATGTAACAGCGTGGTGAGAAAACCCTTCTGATGATCAGGTCATTATGCCCATCAGGACCGTACAAAATTTTGGGATTTTTCATTACCATGCCAGAACTAATAAGTTTTACATTTTTGTATCAACACATTTTTGCAGCAGACAAAGATCATTTTTATTTTAATTATTTTACTTATTTTCTTTTTGCCTTGCAGTAGCCCAAACATTTTGTCCCCATTAACATAACCATATGAGAGCTTTCTTTTTTTTTTTTTTTTTTTTTAAAAAGTCACCCTTTTAATGGTACCATTTAAATTACCACATATTATACTGAAAAAATAATTATTATTTGTGTTGTGGAATTAAAAAAATAATCCTGCCCTGTTATTTTTTTCGGGGGGGAAATTAATATGTAATAGTTGGTGCCAAAAAGGGCTATGTGTTAGTATATCAAACAGTAGTTACAACACTAGACGTTGATAACATCCAGCAGAAATGAATAAAATACTACATAAAATGATATTAAAAGTAATACATCTATGAAGAAAAGGAAATACACCTCCTGCATCTTATGACGTGCAGTACACATATGGTAGATTCACTATTCAAAGCACACACAAGATCAATGATGCACATGAAAACAGGAATAATAAAATAAAAATAAAAGGGCATAAAAATAAAGGCAAAGTTGCCTGAGCCAGGTATGATAGCCAAAACAAAATTTCATGAATCAGGTGGGATAGTAAAAGCAAAATTTAATAAATCAAACAAATATTGATATAAATATCATAATGAAAAGAAAAATATATAAACATCAACTTAATATTTAACCAAAAATAGGTTAGGATAACTGCCAATGTAGCCATAGGGAGGAGAGGAGGGAATGCACTAACAGCAATTCACTGGTGCTTCTCCTGGGGATGCAGCATATGAGAACCTGGGATCGGAGTAACATCCAATTTCAGCTACTAATGGTGTGTGTAAACCATATAACCTGTATTGCAAATGTTAAGAGGTTAATTGGTTTGTCCCATCTCAGACATTGATGGTATATCGATAGGTTATACCAACAATGTCAGATATTTGCAGTTCCCGCCTCTAGGGTTGTTCTAAAAAGGAGTTTGGCATTTATTTGTACTTGCTACTCTTTTTGAAATGATTGAAGAATGACTGTGCAAGCCCAACCACTTCTCCATTCAGATAGGGTAGTTTTGGAGGCTTGTTCTGGATATAGGTGTGGCTCCCAGAGCAGTATTGAACCCATCATATCTGACATTGATGGTATATCCCATTGATATGCCATGAATGTTTGTGATGGGACAACCCCTTTAATTTTTTTTAGGAAAGCCTAAAAAGCACTATGTTTATATATATATATATATATATATATTATATATATATATAATATATATAATGGTTCCTCGGCAATTAACCACAATCCATTCTGGAAAGCTGGTTGAGTGCTGATCAGTTGTTGATCAAGTGCTGAACACTTTTTTCCCCATAAGAAACAATGTAAATGTATTTAATTGGTTCCAGTGCCTTCGGCCTGATCATGGCTTCCAAAACACTATTACCAGCTATCTATTTTTTATTTATTCACACTTGTAATAACTATTCCATTGTTTGAGATCTTCTCTTTGCTACTGTTTTAACTTCATTCGCTGAATTACTGAATAACCTTTTTATGTTTTAGTGTTGTCAATATCATTGACTTTGCGATGCCAAACTGAATGGCTACTTCAAAAACACTCTCAAACTTGGCAATCAGTTCTTATGTAAATGTAATTGTTGTCCTTAATCTTTTCATCTTCCCTTTACTTTTAACATTAGACAGTTTATTGGGTGCCATAATGATCGTATGGTATATGCAAGGAATGGATATACTGTATTGTATACGTAAAAACCCATATGAGATCATGAAAACACCACCAGGACAGGTATTTATTTCTTAAAATCTACATTCAAAGTGCACTTCCTACTTTGTTTCATCTAGAAGTGTCTTGGGTGCTGTAGGTGTGATGTCTCATACAGGTTTTAACACTAAGGTTAGGTACCAAGCAAGTGATTGAATTCTATTGAAAATATTGTTTGATGACCAAAAGATTTGAGCACGGAGCAGTGTGAGTACCAAGGTTCCTTTATCTGGTGCTAGATTCACTACTATGATCAGTATTCATTGTGGCACCGAAAGGGTTAACTACTGGGAACATAGTATTACAGTATTTCTTCTACCACTGATTGCCTGTGCTCTGTGGAACTAGTTGTACAGCACCTTGCTGTTATAGTACTTCAAGGTGCTTCAGCTTCCTGAGGCTAGTAAACGGCATTCATTCTAGGTTGCAGGAAATTAGTATTTACTAATCTGCCTATAATACACAGTAACTTTATCTAGACTTTAATCACATTTGCCTTAAAATCAGAAATAATGGAAGGGCTTCTAGTGTATATGGATGTCATGAGGGATATGCTCACTCAAGACCAGTATGTATTAGAGTGGATACCCACTACAATGACTTGGCCATTTGAATGGGTTTTAATGTCATAATACAGAGGCCAGTGTTCTGCTAATGTTTTGAAAATGTTTTTTGCATTTAAGTTCTCCTGTTATCAGATGAATGCCACAACTCTCCGCACCCAGTCCAACAGAAATGAGCTAATTATTAAGGTGGCTGCTATATGAAAGGGATTGTTGAATTAGAAAAAAAAACATCTTAACTGTATGGTTCAGCTGCTTTCACAATTTCCTTAATTTCTTTCAGTGGTTACTTTAAAGGGGTTGTCTCGCTACAATGATTGGGTTTTAATTAAAAGATCTTTAAAAAACAAGCAGCTTTGCAATGTATGTTCATTACAAATGTCCTACTGATTTTTAGTTATCCCTGGTAGTAGGAGTGCATCAGCTCCTCAAATCACTATAGCCACCGACCTGTTGATTTTTCTCCCACCGGCTTCCAGTGCTGGTGATGTCAGCAGCTTCTCCATGCATGTCGGAGCACAGAGCACCTCCTGCACAGTAGGAGGCTACTTGTGATGCTTCTGTAGTGAAGGGAGTGGGAGGGCTCTACTCCAGGCTTCTGGGTCTGTGTAGCTGTGCTGCCTGGATTAACCCTGTGTGTGCCTGCTCCCTCCTGCTCTCTACACAGATTGAGAAGAGCAGAGGTGAGGCTGATCTGTGGTCAGTAGGATGTGACAGCAGTGAAATGTGTTACTATAATCACGATGTGTCTGTGGAGTTTTGACTATACTAATAGAACAGATCAGGGGGGCATGTGAACGGTTCATATCCCTCCCTGCTCTGCTGTATTAGTGCCACATCGTGATTATAGTAACACACTTCACAGCTGCCCTGTGTCTGTTCTGATGGGAGGACAGCACAGAACAGGGTTTGTGTTTGTTGTTGCTGTCTTAGCATACAAATATCCACAGACTTCTCTGCACAGTGCAGCTTATTCAGCAGTAAGCAGCAGATCTAGGCAGGCACACACAGGGTTAACCCTGGCAGCAAACCTCCTCGCACTCCCCTGCTGTATAGAAGTTACTGCAGTCGGAGGAGGAGAGCTGTCTATGTGCTGTCTGCTACTCTGGATTTCCATGATCTACGACAGGCACAGTAAGGTTTATTACTTCTTTCATCCACTGTAGTTAGTGGATGAGGTACAACTTTCAGCAGGAGGCATGGGGCACTAAACGCTCCTGGAGTTTGAATAGAACACGATCCGAAGGCGAAGTCTGACTGACTGAGAGTTCGAATCGGGAGCCAGCAACAGGGTGATGAGGTAGGTGCAGGGAGTGGGGAAGGGGGAGGAGAAGAGGCAGACAAGAAGTACGTCCCTGAAAAATCCTATGGTGCCAGACACACTGAGGTAGGCTGAAAACCTTAGTGAGACAACCCCTTTAAGAAATGAACAACACATGTAGAACTTGTTTGCCTTTGAGAACAAGTAGATGTAATTCCTTATCAATGCATAATATTACATTTATAATATTAAGGGATGTTATGTGAAAGGATGAGCAAAACTCAGAGACAAACACCAACCTGTAACTTTTAAATCATACATCATCAGTACAAAGAAAGAAGAATCGTGACCTGAGATTGGAGACATTGATTATGCTCAAGTCTATAAGAGCAGTTGTGAGTGAATCTCTGTGGAGCCAGAGCATGTGGCTTACCTTGTGCAACTCCAACAGGCTTGATGGGTACCAACTGAAATCTATGCTTACCTTTATGGATCATTCTGGATACATTACTTTTGCCCTCCGATGGTGGCAACTTCTCAAAGTGGGGCATGATGTTATATCCAGCTGTTACACTCTCTTTACCCAGCACAACAGTGTTAATGCCCCTTGAAGTCTTGGTCACCAAAGCAAGACACTCTTTAGCCATAAGTAATACATTTTTGTCAGAACAAAAACAGTTAAATATCTTTCACCTTAAAAGGACCTATTTACACGGCACAGGACAAATACCGGTTGGTTTATCCGCACACGACCGCAGGGGGATGGCTTTTCTCTGCGGTTTGCAGAGAAAAGCCCTTTCCTTCACATTGACATGTTCATATTCTGTCCGAAAACCGGTTGGAAGAATGAACATATTCTATGTTTTTTGGACCACTGGTGGTCTGAAAAAACGGCTGGCAGAAAATCCGTGCAGTGGGGACCACTGCACGGATTTTCCATTAAGGTCCATGTAAAAGTTTTTCAGCCGGTTTGCAGCCAGTTTTCAAAACCAGCTGAAAAACCGTGCCGTGGGGACATGGCCTAACTGTGACCAAACATTGTGGGTGTAAGGAATGAAGCTGGGATTGGACAGACAGGGTCTTAATGGCATTGCACCCTGTGAGATATACCTTACTTTCTCTTCTATGAAAGTACTGCCAGTAGTACTGCCCTAATGGCAGCACTGAAGTGGGACATCATGAAGTGGAATTTACAGGAGCATGTGCTCACCTCTCCACCCTGCCATTCCATGGCAGATAACTTTCTTTCTACACACCTGGCACTACCACTCTTTGCACTCACCCCTTCCTTCCCTTCCTAAAATGTCTCAATTTGATCCTAAGAGTATATTCACGTGAATTATTTCAGAGGCTGAAGAATATAACGCTGATTTCCATTGAAATCTGCATCAGCAACATCTGCAACAACTAAGTAGTGTATTTTTTACATGTTTTTAAACCTTGCACATTGCATTCTGATGCATATTACCAACTCTTTTTAAGGGAATGCAGCCCAATGTCATCTTTCTGGGACATATTCATGAGGAAAGGACAGGTCACTTCTTTCTTTTATTTTGCCAGGATGCAATTTAAATTAACAGCAGAAATATTTGAGCCATGGGAAATCAGTGGGGAGGTAGTAAGTAGTGATATTCTCCACAACCAAATTATACATCAAAAATGCTATGTGAGTATAGACTTGTCATCTGCATAATCAGCTTTGCACCGGTGAGTACAAATATTTTGCACCCACCTGGCAGTAAGTTGGAGGTACCTTTTAACTTTCTTGCACTAGCAGAGCCACATCGTAACAACCAGCGCTAATAAGAACCATTACCAGTAATATAACAATGCTTTTTTCTTCTGCTCAGCTCATTTGCTGAGCATCACCAACCTGTCTCTAACACTGGCAACAGACGAAACACATGGGAAACTACAGTAACATAAGAGGATAAGTATGGAGCCATGTGACCACGAAAAGCACATAAGAGGGGACAAATAGGGCAAAACAGGGTATGAGGTGCCTACAAGCATTACAGGGGATTAAGAATGATCAGCACTAATAGGGAGCATCAGTAGATATCCCCATTTTGAGGAATAGGATTGAAAACTATCTTTACTACCAAAGCAAAATTGGTGTTTGTTGCAATGAAGGATCATTATACAACCTCTTATTGGCAACTTGAAATATACATAGTGGTCTGAACATCAAATTCCACCCTTGTTAGTTGTCATCTTAAAAAAAAAAAATATTTCTCTGTACTATTGTAATCCTATCTCTTTGACAGTAAGTCTGTTGACCCTTATGCTTGCCAAGGGGACTCTACATTATTCATTTGACCTTTGCCCAGACTTGTTTGCAAGTAAATAAGATGTATATCAATATATTGTATCCTTTGACCATCTCCATCAACAGACACAAATCAGGCGTTCAATTAAAATATAGAATGTCATTGTCACGCCACTGAAATTAATGGTGACATCGAACAATTCATAGATTTATTTTATGGATTGTTTCCTGACACTTCATTACAAATTGTTTACAAATACATTAAAAATTATACATATATATTTGTTAATATTAACATAGCACTGGCCAATCTAATCATGGAATGAGCAGAGATAACCTTAGTTGCAGTGAGACAAAAAGGCGCCAGCTACAAATCAAAGAATCTGGCAGTAGCAGAAAGAATAAGCATGATGCAATATTAATGCTCCACTAAACCTAAATGAAAAATCATCTCACATAAAACTGTACAAATGTAATTCATAGAAAAGCTTCAATATGCTTTACAATATATGACTGCAGGCTGCCCATCAGCTACCCGCCTGAATAGCAAGACCACCCATGTACCAACTCAGACGAAAATATCCTTTGCCCTCAATATACAGAAAACAGAACCTTCTAATATTGAAAAAAATAACAGAACATCAGAAAACACAACACATTACGTGAAAGGCTGAGTCCCCAGCAGTGCTCTTGACTAATCTACTATCAATCACCTGATGTAGCTTAAATACTGTATCTAACTGCAAGTGCACATCCTCAAAGTTTAACAAATTGAGTAGTAAATTAATTTAGTAAAAAAAAAAATATTATAATAAACAGCAATACAAAAGAACCTTAACCAAAGGATTATTAAAAAAAAAAACTAGAAACAATAAGCAGCACAATGCTCATTAGGAAGCTTATATATAGATTGTAGGTGAGGCTACCTGACTCTTCAGCAGCCAATGGCAAATGTGTCATCCACTTAATCCTTGAAGAGGTGAGCCATGGACTCCTTAAAGGGGCCTTTCCTGACATGTCTCTTTTAGTAAATACTAGTATTCCCAATGAAATAACAATTCTGAAGCATCTTTCCTTACATTTCTATGGCTTTGCATCCAGAAGGTGTGGTTTGCTGCAGCACTGCAGAACAGTGCGGAAGAAAAGGTTTAAAACTACAGTGAAAGAGTAAGTATCCAAACTTGTGAGTGCATTTTGTGCATAGAGTGTGTTTTTGGCTCTCTCTCTCTCCCCCCCCCCCATGAGTTCAATGATTGACCAAGCCATCCTATCCAGTGCACATCCTGTGTAATGTATGCAATTCTTGAACAGCCATTTGAGGTGGCATACTGCTGTGTGAGATGTTCAGAAATAGCGCTGCTTCAGCAAAATGCTACCCCTGTCTGCTCCAGTAAGGTGGGGAATAGGAGAACAGGGCAGGCTAGACAAGTGCTGAAAGTTGGGGACTCCATTATTAGCAGTACAGACAGGGCAATCTGTCATAAAAACGGGATCATTGAACAGTATGTTGTTTACTTGGGGCCCGAGTTCGACACATTGCGGATCAGGTTGACAGATTGATAGGTGGGGCTGTTGAGAATCCAGCTTTCACTGTCCACATTGGCACCAATGACAAAGTTAAAGGAAAGTGGAGTGTCCTTAAAAACTATTTTAGGGACTTAGGCCAAAGGGTCAAGGCAAAGACCTCCAAGGAAGTATTTTCAGAAATACTACCTGTACCACGGGCCACACCAGAGAGGTAGTGGGAGATTAGAGAGGTGAATAAGTGGCTCAAAATTGGTGTAGGAAAGAGGGATTTGGGTTGGGTTGGGTTGACTTCTGTCTTGGCTACAGGCTCTATGCTGGGAACAGGCTGCACCTAAATGGGGAGGGTACAACTGTATTGAGGCACAAAATGGCAAGGAAGTTGGAGGAGTGTTTAAACTAGGGGCTGAAGAGAGGGGGACTGCAAATATTGCATGCAAGATAGACAGCTGGGAATTAGGAATAAAACAGGGGGTGGAGTGGAGGGAGGGGGTGTAGTATTAGTTAATAAGGACAGGGTCAAATGACTAAAAAATAAAAAAACTCTAAATTGCATGTTCACCAATGACAGGACACTCACCAACCAAACAAATAAACTAGAAGTATTTATTTCTGAAGAAAAATATGACATAGTGGGGATAACTGATTCATGGCTGTATGAGACCTATGACTGGGCACTTAACTTACAGGGTTACAGTTTATTTAGAAGAGATCATAAAAATCTAAAGGAGGGAGGTATATGTCTTTATGTAAAATACTGTCTAAAGCCAACACTATGGGAAGATGTAGATACAGGAAATGAACATGCAGAGCTATTATGGGAAGATATACATGGGGGTAATAACAATAATAAAATTCTATTAGAGGTCTGCTATAGACCCGCCAATATAACAGAACCCATAGAAGACTCCTCAAACAAATAGATGAGGCAGCTAACCATAATGAGGTTGTTACTATGGGTGACTTTAACTACCCAGACATAAATTGGGAAACTGAAACTTGTGATAAAGAAAACAGGTTTTGTCAATAACTAAGGTTCGGACTGGGGGGCACCTAGGAAAATAGTGACCACAATATAATAAATTTCCATTTATCCTTCCATAGAGTATCTTGTCATAGCAGCCACAAAAATACTGAATTTCAGGAAGGCTAATTTTAATCTGCTTAAGGAGGCCCTAAACCGCATTTACTGTGACATGGTGTGATAAAGGAAACAGGTTTTGTCAATAACTAAGGTTCAGGCTGAGGGGCACCTAGTAAATAGTGACCACAATATAAAGTCTTTCAAAATAAAGTAATAGATAGTAAATCGGAGATCTTTAAAAACATCTTAAGCTCTCTCACTGTTAGAGGTACATGCCTTATGAAAATAATGTGAATAGAAACAGTAAAAAGCCAATGTGAGATGTAAAGGAGACAAATTTTAAAAAATAAAGTGTTTCAGCCACTTAAAGTAAAGAAGCACTAAAAAGCTACAAGGCACTAAAAAGCTATTGAGAACTAAATAAAACATGTAAAATAATGATAAAGACAGCAGAGCTGAAGACAGAAAGGCATATTGCCAAAGAACCTAAAACTTACCCCAAAATATTTTTAACTATCAAATTTTAAAAATATTAAAACTGAAAATGTTGGCTCTTTGAAAAGTAGTGAGGGAGGTATTGCAGAGGGCGATGAGGAGAAAGAAAACCTATCAAAAAAAATTTTCTCCACCATATTTACCAAGGAAATTTTCCTTTCTATTGATGGGCAGAGATATGAGGTGAACTCCACCTCAAATGTTTCTTGTCTAAGACAGGAAGAAGTCCAGTTCCACCTTAAGAAGATTAAAATCGAAAAATCACCAGGTCCTCATGGTATACACCTCTGTGTCCTAAAGGAATTGAGTCATGTGATTGATAGGTCCCTATTCTTAATACTTATGAACTGTATAATAACCGGGTATGTCCCAAAGGATTGGCGCCTAGCAAATGTGGTGCCAATATTCAAGAAGGAGTAAAAAAGTGATCCTGTAAACTTTAGGCTGGTAAGTTTAACCTCTGTTGTAGGTAACATATTTGAAGGTTTTCTAAGAGATGACATACTGGAGTATCTCACTAAAAATAAATGTACCTCATGGGAGTTTTTGCCTTCCTCTGGAAAAACACTATAGCACAACAGGCTGAACTAGATGGATGTCTGTCTTTTTTTTTTTTATACAAACTAAAAACTATGTAACTATGTTGGTGGGTTTCCCTTTATTCCTCTTAGAGAGATACATCTCAGGAGGGTGTTACCAATTGGGGATGTGTGTCCTGCATAGTTTGACATTGTCCAGTCAGTGCTGACAGAGTCCGTGTATGTAGGGACATCCCCCTTTTTAAAACTAGAATGATAACTGACTGACCGATTCAGTAATATATTTCTAAAAGGAATAACAGAGGAACAGCAAAACACAGACCTATAAGAGAAGATGTTGCAGAATTGTTATTACACAAGTATTTAGTAAAACAGACATGCCAGGAGATGTCACAGTTTTTCTTAAAATAGAATATCCAATTGTATCTAATGTAAATGAACCTCAAAAGCACAGTTGGTGGGCCCTAATATCTCAAATAATGTCTCTCCTCCACCATACCAACATTCTTGTCACTACAGCTCTCAAACACATCAATAGGGAGGGTGTGGGACATCTATAGTGACAGACAGGAAAAGCACTTGCAGCGATCCTGCCCACTGGTCACTAGTGACTCATCTGGATATTTTAATAAAAGTGGATTTTCTTGCTATAAGTACTTTGGTTTAACTCATTAAAAGAATGATTGTTAATGTCAGTAAAACCCCTTCTCATCATGGTAGTTTAATTGTGAAAACTATTCTGACAGAATCCGTGTACTCCCTTATTTTATTCTGCTCCACACAGTCAGGTACACAATCTGGGTATCTTCTTACCTTCAGTCTAGTCTAGTTACATAGTTACATAGTTAGTACGGTTGAAAAAAAGACACGTGTCCATCAAGTCTATTAGTCTATTTGAGATTAATTTCCATGTTAATTCTAAGTACTGTGCAGACATCTGAAAGACACCTTCACAATGGGCCTCTCCTAACGTGCCTGCTTAGTAAATACTTGCATTCTATTTAAAAGAAAATACTGGAGCATCTTTTTTTTTTTTTTTTTTATGAAAACTCTGCTTTATTCCTCTCTTATTACTCCTGAAAATGTATGTATTGGTTTTTTAACTACACTATATCATTCCCCTTGTCAATAGGGTTGATCCCTATATAGCCTGGTATTTTTATCGATGCTGGACACAAAGGGTAACCCAGTTGTCAATTAATTCACACATTTCAAGGAAGAATAGTAAAGGAAAAGCACAATGAACAGTATAAGGAAAATATACCAAATAGTTGGGTATCAGAGGAGCTGCAGTGGGTCCTGACTGCCACCCAGCCCACTGTCCCTGCCTACTTGGCGTGCTGCCCTAGAAGGCAGACCCCAACTGGACGACAGTCCCTATACTGCTAAATGCAGGGCCATCAGGGAAAAACACACTGTCGAACAGTCCTGGTCAGTAATGGTGCAAGAGTATCAAAGCCAAAAAAGTGAGGCAAGCGTATGATCAGAAACAAGCCGGGGTCAAAACACGATCAGGAGAGCAGTACAAAATCGGTGGTCACGAGCGAGGTCAAGAAACGATCCGAGGCCAGAAATTCAGGAGGACAATAATAAACAAGAGTCGCAGGGAAACACCAAGGGGAACACCTTTGACAGGCAAGGCCTGAGGGAACTGAGGAGGTTTAAAACATCTGCCCTGACACTGCCCCAGTGGCTGATTGGTGCTGTGTCCGAGCCCTCTGATTGGCCTGAGTGACACACCCTCTGTTGGTCTGTTGGGTGTGGACCCAGGCCAGACCTGTTAACCCTTGCAGGGCGTTGCCCAGAAGAAACGGAAGGCTGCCCAGGCAAACGTATCCTGAAACAAGTCCTCTTCAATGGCTTCTTAAACCCAGATGACCCATAAAATTCCCACTTACCTGTAGCTCAGGCAGATGCACATTGCTTCCACTGACTCTAGGGACTACTTGAATTACAATCATCAGTTCTGACAAATTCCCAAAATTTTCACTTACACGTTTGTGGATACTATTATTTGTATCTGGTATTCTTATCACTATAAAAGGCGTAGAAAACGAAGCACACAGCTTCCATGCTATGTAGAAGCTAGTCTTCTTCTGAAATTATATGCCTCATAACTACTGCAGATTTTTAAACTGCATACAATTTCTGCATGGTTTTACCTAATAGAAGCTATAAATCACAACGAATCTTTAAGAGGAAGGAATTACTTGTAGAACATGACTTTCTATATGAGAAATGAATAAAAGCAAAACTGAATTCATTTTAAATCCTATAAGCCTCTGTGATTTATTCAATGGCACACATACTGCAGAGTGCTAATAGGTTCTCCACACCCACTGGGTCAGAAATTTGCCACTATTTTAAATTATTTCAAGCATCTGATTAAAAATGAAATTGGTCTCACATAGAAATTTCTTTATTCCGTGCAGTTAGGTCTTAGACCTAATATATAGAAATTCCCATCTTATTTAACCAACCTTTTTTGACTATGAAGGCAGCACACTATGTAATCTATTCATGTGACTAAATTTAAGTGTTTGAAATTATCGAGGGTTTCAGGTTTCAGCAAATAAATGTTATTCCTTGTATAATAAAAATTTACTCATTTTTCCAAAATTCTTTCTGTATCAATTCATCCTGATTTTCAAGACCTCTCACTAACAACCTTTATAATTTATTTCCAGTGGCTACAAACCTTTCCAGGCAATGTGATGTTGCAAAACTGATTACATATACGGAAAAACTTATCAGATCTATTTAGCCAATAACCTATGTGATTATCACACGACAAGCACAATATTTACTACCCTGGGAGCAAGCAGTAAAAAATTTAATTTAAGCAGATCCAGACCGGAAAGTCTTTGTTTTTTCAATGCATGTGGGTTTGGAAGCTATAGTACTTTTTATTTATGGCTATTCTATGATACTTAGAGCTTTATTTTTTTATGTAATTATTGCATTAGTTTTCTTTTCAACATCAAAGGAAAAGGTAAAAGTAAAAAAAAAAAAAAAAAACACCCATTTCTCAAGTTTGTTCTATTTTTATTTATGTTTTTTTGGTTTTTAAGCAAAATAAGTTATGTCCTCCTTTTATTATGGTCACTTTTACATAGGTGATATGCAGTTTTAGGTCCTTTACAGTTGAAAGTGAAGAAGTTGTCAGTGTTTTTTTTTACTTTTCTTATTATTTATTTTACACATTATGCACCACATAAGTTCAGAACAAAACCTTTTGGGGGCATTTCTACAACGTATTTTGTTATTGCTGATTTTACCAGTAATTGAAGCTTTGAATGTTATCTTCAGTTACAGGAAGAATAAAGCCCCCAATGCAGAGCTCATCTGGGTTACGGACATGGTTCTTTCCTGGATCTCCTATTACCTCACTTGGTGTCCCTTAAGGGTCAATCCTGGGCCCACTAGTCTTATCTATATAAATCCTTGGCCTGGGTGAAGTCACAATATCTCTTGGCTTTCAGTACCACGTATATGCTAATAACACTCCAATCTACATCTGTTGCCTGGACATCAACTCTCTGCTCTCCATGGTCCTGGAATGAGGATGAGGTTATTATTGTTATTTATTTTAAAGTGCCATAAGTTCCAGGGTGCTGTACATTCAATAGGGGTTACATATATAGCACATGTTAAGCAAGTACAATTGTGACAATAAATGACTAACAAATGGTATAGAGAGAGAGGTGACTCTGCCTGGGAAGGCTTACAATCTACAAGGTTCATTATCTTTCCTCTGCTCTACTTAACTTCTATGTCAGATCAATCTATCATGGTCAATAAGTCCATGTTTTTTTCAGTCCCACACGTCTGCTGTCCTTAAAAACTCATGTCCAAGCTTTTACCACTTCCTGCTGCCTCTTCCTGAAAAAAAATATTTACCAAATCATTTTATTTCTTGACTTTGACTCTGCAAAAAAAGGCTGTTTCATACCCTCCTAGATTACTGCAACAACCTCTTTTGTGGCATCCTTCTAATACTCTTGCTCCTCTTCAATCCTTCCTAAACTCCACTGCCTAGTAGATTCAACCCTCTCCTTGTAACTCCTCTGCTATTTCTCTCTGCTACTGGCTACCCATTGTCCAGTGAATTCAGTTCAATGTACTGACTAGGACATACAAGACTCTCCATAACCTGTGCCCCATACATTTTTGCCTTAATCTCTCAATACCTTCCCTCATGCAATTTTTGATCCTTAAAGGACATCCTTCTCTGCTCTTCTACAGTTAGCTCCACATAAAATCATCTCCAAGATTTCTCCCGTGTATCCCCCATACTCTGAAACTCGCCACCACAACACATCAGACTCTCCTCTAACCTTAATACTTTCAAAAATATCCTGAAAACCAATAATTTCAGGCTACCCTACGGCTATGTTCACACGGCAGTAATTGCGGGACATATTTCACCCCGCAATTACGCCGTGTATACAGGGGCGGGCGGGGTGGAGGGGGCGGCAGCCCGCCGGCCCCATAGACATTCATTATTCTCGGCGCGTATATGCTGTGAATAATTGACATGTCACTAGTCTCTCCCCGCTCGGCGTATTGTCCGAGTGGGGAGAGGAAACGTAATCCATAGTTCTTTATGAGAACTGTGGATTACCGTAATGACTGGGACGTATCTCGCTCTGTATTTAGCACAGTACGGCGTGAAATACGGGGTGAGATATGTCCCAATTTAAGCTGTGTGAACATAGCCTACTAGTTATAATGCATTGTATTTCAGACAAGTACGCCATAATACAAGAATCACTCTATCCTTCCTTCTCTGTTGGAGATTGTAGGGTTCTCTCTCCTTCTTTACCAGTTTGTTGGTTACTTAGTGGTAATTATGTATTTTTACTAGTCTTACATTATGTATTTCAACCCGTTTAATTGTACACTGGCCTGGAATGGCACTCTAAAAAAGTAATAACAAGAATTTTGATAATAGTAATGTTAATATATTGTAAATAACAAGGGATTGCTATCAATGGGGAAGACAGAGGGTAAATAAGTTAATTCTTCATTGAAAGAAAACAAAAAAAAGAACAAGCAAGAAAAAAGAAAAAATGAAAAGACAAAGAAAAAAACGAAAATAAAAAGAAAAAACATAAAAAAAAAAAAAAGAAAAAAATAAAAAAAATAATATAAGAAAGAAAGAAAAAAGAAAAATAAAAAAAGAAAAAAACAAAAATAAAAAGAAAAAAAAAAAAACAAACAAGATCAAAAAAAGAAAGAATAAGAAAATAACAAAAAAATGAAAACGAAAAAAATAAACAACAGGAAAAAAAACAAAAACAAAAAAAGCCAAAAACTAACAAACAAAATAAACATAAAAAACAAAAAAAAAATCAAAAAAAAACAAGAAAAGCTCAGTAAAAACAAATAAAAAAAAAACATAAAAAAAAAAAAAAAGAAAAAAAAAACAAACGATCGAAAAAAAGAAAAAAAAAGAATGAAACAACAAACAAAATGAGAAAAAAACACTAAAAGAAAAAAAAATGAAAAAAGAAAAAAGAAGAAGAATAGAAACAAAGAAAAACAAAAACCACGTCGTCCCCCTCATCCCCCCTCCCCACACCCTCTACCCCCCCCCCCCCCCCCCCCCCCCCCACACACCCCCCCCTCCCCCCCCCTCTCCCCCCTCCGCGCCCCCCGCCTCCCCTCACCTCTATCCTCTCCCCTCACCCTGCACCCCTCCCCTCCTCCGCCACGACTCTCTTCCCCCCCCCCCGCCTCCCCCACTATCGCTCGCCCCCCCACCACCCCCCTTTCCTCCCCCCCCCTCCCCCCTCCTCGTCCCCTCCCCCCCACCGCTCCCCACACCTCCCCCCCCCGCTCCCCCCCCCTCCCCCCCCCCCGCTCCCCCTCCCCTCCGCCCCCCCCCTCTCCCTCTCCCCCCACCCGCGCCCTCCTCCCGCCGCCCCCCCCCCCACTCCCCCCCCCCCTCCCCCCCTCCCCCCCCGTCCCTCTCCCCCCCCATCCCCCCCCACGCCCCACCCCCTCGCCCCGACCCCCTCCCCCCCTCCCGCCGGACCCCCTCCTCTCCCCTCCCTCCACCCCGCCCCCTCACCTCCTCCCTCCCTCCCCCCCCCTTCCCCCCCACCCCCCCGCCCGTCTGCACCCCCCCCCTCCCCCACCCCGTCCCTCCCCATCCTCCCCCCCTCTCCCCCCTCCCCCCGTCCCCTCCCCCCCAACCCATTCGGCCCCGTTCTCCCCCTCACATCCCCCTCCCCCTCCCCCTTCTTCGCCCCCCCCCCCCCCGCCCCCTCCCGCACCCCCGCCCCCCCCCTCACACCCCCTCCTCCTCCCCCGCCCCCGCCCCCCCCCCTGCCCCCCGCCCCCCCCACCCCCCCCCCCTCCCCCCCTCCCGCCCCCCCCCCCCGCCGCGCCCCCCCTCCCCTCCCCCCCCCCCCCTCCATCCACCACCCCCCCCCCCCCCTCCCCCCCCCCCCCCCCCCCCCGCTCCCCTCACCCCCCACCCACACACCCCTCCCCCGCTCTCCACCTACACCCCCCCCAGTCCTGCCCCCCCGTCCCCCACACCTGCCCCCCCACCTCCCACCCCATCCTACACCGCGTCACCCCCAACCCCAACCACCCCACCCCCCCCCCCCCCCCCACCCCTACGCACCCCCCCTCCTCCCTTCCCCCACCCCCCCCCCCCCCCCGAACCCCCCTCGTCGGCCCCTCTCCTCCCACCCCTCCCCCCCCCACTCCCCCCTCACCCATTCCGCCTCTCACACCCCCCCAACCACCCCTCCAACCCGCCTCCCCCCCACCACCCCCCCCCTCCTCCTAACCCCCCCTCCCACCCCCCCCTCACTTCCCCCCCCAGCCCCCCACTCCCCCCCCCCACCCTCCCACCCCCGACCCCCCCGCCCGCCCCCCCTCCCCCACCCCCTCCCCCCCCCAGCCCCTCCCACCCACCCTCCCCACCACCCCCCCTCCCCCCACTCCTCCCCACCCTCCCCCCCCCCTCCTCCCCCCCCCGCCCCCCGCCCCCCTCCCGCCCCCCCCCCCCCCCCCCCCCCTCCCCCCCCCTCTCCCACCCCCCCTCCCGCCCCCCCCCCCCCCTCCCCCATCCCCACCCCCTGCTCCCCCCCCTAACACCTCCGGCCATTACCCGCCCCCCAGCGCCCCCCCGCACAACCTCACTCCCACCCGACCGCCACCTCCCCTCCCCCCAACACCCTTCTCCACCCCCCCACGCAACTCGCCGACCCCCTGCCCTTGGCCCTCACACCACGCTTCACACTCCCCCCAACGACCCTCTCTCTCACCCCACACCTTCTCCACCCCCCCGCCCTCCACTCCCCCCGCCTCCCCCCCCTCCCCACCCACCACCCCCCCCCCCCCCCCCCCCTCCTCTCCCCCCTCATACCGCCCCCGCCCTCACCCCCCCACCCCCTCTCCTCCCTCCCTCCCCACACACTCCCCCCCCCCCCCAGCCCGCCGCCCCCCCCCCCCGCCCCTCCCTGCCCCCCCCCCGCCCCCCCCCCCCCCCCCCCCCCCCCCCCCCGCTCGCAGCACCCCCGGTCCACCCCCGCCTCTCTCCCCCTCCCCCCACCCCCCCCCCCCTCGCGCCCGCCCGCCACCCCCTGCTCCCCCCCCCCCCACCTCCTCCCCCCCCCCCCCCCCCCCCCCCCTCCCCAACCCCCCACACTCCCCCCCCCCCTACCCCACCTCCTCTCCCCCCCCCTGCTTCTCTCCCCCCACCCTCCCCCTCCCCCCGCCACCCCTCCACCCCCCCCTCCCCCTCCCCCCCCGCCCCCCTCCCTCCCCCCCCCCACCCCCCCCTCCACAACCCCGATCCCGCCCCTCCTCCACACCCCCCACCCCCCCCCCCGCCCCCCCCCCGCCTCCCCCCCCCGCCACCTCACGCCTCAACCCCCCCGACCCTCCCCCGCCCACCCTGCCCCGCCCCCCCCCCCCCACTCCCCCGCCCCCCCCCCCTCCCTCCACATCATCCCCCCCACTCCCCTCCCCCCCCTCCCCCCCCCTCCCTCACCCCCCCCCCCCCCCCAGCCACCACCCCCCCCCCACCCCGTCCCCCTGCGCTTCCCCGCGCCCCCATCCTCCTCCCCACCCCCCCGCCCCCCCCCCCCCACACCTACTGCCCACCCCTCCACCCTCCCCCTCTCCCCCCCCTCCCCCATCCTGCCCCCTCCTCCTCACCATTCCCCTCACCGCCCGCCCTCGCCGCGCAAACCCCCCCACGCTCTCACCCGCCTCCCCCCCCCCACCCTCTCCTCCCCCCCCTCACCCCCCCCCCTCCATCACCTCTCCCCTCCAGTCCTACCCACACTCTTCCCGGCCGCTTCACCCCTGCCCACCTCCCCCCCCCCCCCTCACGCTCCCGCTCCCTCCTCCTCCTCCCGCCCACCCCTCCTCCTCCTCTCCCCCCCCTCCCCCACTCGCACCCCCACCCCGGCGACGCCCCCTCCTCCCCGCCTCGCCCGCCGCCAACGATCCCCTCCCCGCCACCCACTCTCCTCCCCCCTCCCCCCCCCCTCGCCCCCTTCCCCCTGCCCCCGCAGTACCTCCTATAACCCTCCCCACCCCCCCCCCCCCCCCCCCCCCCCCCCCCCCCCATCCCCCCTCCACCCTCCCACCCCCCCCGACCCCCCCCCCCCCGCCGATCACCCCCTCCCCCCCCCTCCCCCCACCACCACACTCCAACACACCCCCTCCCCGACCCCCTCACCCCCTCCCTCCCCCTCCCCCAACACCCCCCGCTCCTCCCCCCCCCCCCCCCCCCCCCCTCCGACTCACCTCCCCATCCCCCCCCCTTGACCCCTCCCCCCCCTCCCACCCCCCCCCACCCCCACTCTTCCCCCTCCCCCCCCCCCCCCCCACCCCACCGCCACCCACCCCCCCCCTACTCACCACCTCCTCACTACATCCCCCCCGCGCCCAAACAGGCCCCATCCCTGCCCCGACCACGCCACCCTCTACCACCCCACACTTTGCCGCCGCCTGTTACAAACCCCCGCCCCCCCCATCGCTCCCCCCACTCCAAGCCCCCCCTCCTCCCCCTCTCCCCCCCCCCCATCCCACTCTCCCCCCCCCACCTCCCAATCCCCCCCCCGCCCGCCCTCTCCCCCCCCCCCCCCCCCTCTCCCCCCCCCCCCAGCCTCTCCCCCCCCCGCCACCCCCCTCCCCCCCTCCCCCCCCACCTCTGCTCCTCCTGCCCTCCTCTCCCTCCACCCCCCCCCCCCTCCCTCTCCACCCACCCCCGCATACCTCCCCCCCCCTGCCACTCGGCCCCTCCCCCCATCACGCCCCACTCCCCCCCCCCCCTACTCCCCCCTACCGCCCCCTTCCCCCCCCACCCCCCCCCACCTCCCCCACCTTCCTCACCCTCCACCAGACCCCCCCCCCCCCCTCCACCCTTTGCCCCCCCTCCCCCTCGCCCCCCCCCCCTCCACCCCCCCCCCCTCCTACCCCACCCCCCCCACCCCTCACTCCACCCCCCCCACTCTCTCCCCCTCTATCCACCTCCCCACCCCCCCCCCCCTCTCCCCCCCCACCCGTCGCCACCCCCCGCTCAGCCCAGCATCCCCCCCCCCCCCCCCCCCCCCCTTCCCCCCCCCTCCCTCCTGCCCCCCGTCCCACGCCCCCTCCCACCCCCCCCTCTCCCACCCGCCCCCCCTCCCACCCGCCCCCCCCCCCCACCCCTCCCCCCCGCTCCCTCTCTCCTGTCCCCCCCGCCCCCCCCCTCCTCCCCCTCGCCCCCCCCCCCGCGCATCTCTTCGCCCCCCCCCCGTCCCCCCCCGCCCCCCCCCCCCACCCTCCCACCACAACCCCCCCCCTTCCCCCCCCCCCCCCCTCCCCCCACAACCCTCACCCCCCCCCCCCCCTCACGCCCTTGCTGCCCCTCTGCCCCCCACCCACCCCCCCTCCCCCAACCCCCCCTCCCCTCCATCCTCCCCAATCCCCCCCCCCCCCCCCCGCCCCCCGCCCCCCGCGCACCCACCCCCCCCCCCTCCACTCCGCCCCACACCCCCCTCCCCCCTCCGCATCTCCCCGACACCCACTCTCCCCCCCTCCCCTCCCCCCTCCCCTCCACATCCCTCCCCCCACCTCCACCGCCTCCCCCCCCACCCCCGCCGCCTCTCCAACTCTCACTCCCCCCGCCCGCCTCTCTCCACCCCCCCCCCCCCGCCACCCCCCCGCCCCCCCCCCCCCCGCCTCCCCCTCCCCCACCCCCCTCCCCCTCCCCCTCACCCCCCCACCCCCCCCCCTCCCCCCCCCTCCTCCCCCCCCCCCCCCCTCCACCCCCCCTCTCCCACCCCTCTCCCGCCCCCCCCACCTCCTCCCACAAATCCCCCCCCCCCCCCACCCCCCCCTCCCCCCCCCCTCTCACCCCCACCCCCCCCCTCTTCCCCCTCCCTCCTCCGCTCGCACGCCCCCCGTCCCCCCCCCTCATCACCCCCGTCCATCCCGTATCTCCCCGCCTCCCCCTCCCCCCCGCTCCTTCACCTCACCCAACCCCTCACCCCCCCCCCACCCCCCCAACCCACCTCCCCCACCCCCCCTCCCGCCGCCCCCCCCCTCCCCGCACCCCCCCCGCCCACCCCCCTCCCCCTCCACCCCTCGCACCTGCATCATACCCCACGGCCCGCCCCAACCCCCCCTCGTACCCCCCCGCATCCTCCATTCCCCCCCACCCCCCCCACCCAACATACTCCCTACCTCCCCCACCCACACTCTTCCACCTCATCTTTCTTGAATAGCCCACTCACACAACTACATCCAACCCCCCTCAGTCTAAACACAAATCATTCTAAGTAGTCAACCATTCACACCTGAGCTGCATATATCTCTGCACGACCATCGCCGCTCCGTTTAGAACTCACTTCTCACATCCAGCCAACAAAACAATATCCAGAAGATCAGGTCCAATTATCTATATCTATAACAACAATACCCTATAACCCGGAGACTAACAGAGACGATGGTCGTCGGCTGACCGTTTTCTGGATACTGAGCCCATAGATTATCATAGCTAAAGGGCGTATGAGATACACCCACTTTATATACCCCTTAACCAATCACAGTATACATTAAAAACATATAAGTATACATCTATCATATGGAACACAGGCCAATAGGACTTACTTTCCTTTCTAATACAGACCTTTATAAAATTGCCAATTTCTAATATATATAATTGGTCATTTCTATAGTTAAGTCCCTTAGGATATCTACTCTGTAGCTCCAAACCTCCCTGTTAAGGGCTGAGGAAAAGATAAAAGTTTGTACTTAGAGATGGCGAATTGATCAAACGAAGTGGGAATTTCATTTATGAATTTCAGAAAACTTCGGTCGGAACGAAGTCGAACTTTTGGGGTAACTTCGGGAGAACGAAGTGTGCTTTTTGATTGATGAAATTGGCTGCGAGCCATGGCGCTACATGGGCAAAGCACTCTGGGAGGAAGAAGCATTGCCTGCATGACATGTGCAGAGTGTTAAGCCAATCCAGAGACCGGCGGGATTCTGTTGACGTCACCCGCACATAAAGTCCCGGGCGCGACGCTGGACTCATACCTCTCTACACGTACTGATCAGGTGAAGGTTGGCTGCGCGCTGATAGCTCTTACTGAAGAATTGATATTTAAATAGCGATTTATCTGTGGGTGTCTCAGCTTGTCTCAAGACTGTACTCTTAATGTGCTAGTTCTACTTTTTTGGGGTATTGGATCTGAAATCCAGTGTGCGTCCACTGCAGCTGCAAATACATACAATATCCAAGTGGGATCTAAGGCATTTCCTGTTGTATTCATATAAAGAAACAGCGTTTTACAATACAAATACCACTTCATTTTTGGCTGCTCCAATTCTTTGGCAATTTACATCCCGGGGTTAATTTAAGCGCTTTGTTTGCTGGTGTGCTGACCCTAAGAAACCGCTTTTTCACGCCAAAAATATATACATTTTTCTCGTAGCCTAATCACAAGCAAGGTTAATTACAACTGTATCTCTGTTGTGTTGCATAGAAAACACTCAATTGTAACACCCCCTACAAGCTACTATTATGTGCGGCTCAATTCTTTGGCGCAAATTTACACATCCAGGGGTTAATTAAGCTTGTTTTGCTGGTGTGCTGACGAAAGAATAAAACGTCTTTTTCAACGCCAAATATATACATTTTTCCTGTTACCAAATCACATGCAAAGGTTATTACAACTGTATCTCTGTTGTGTGGCGTAGAAACCACGCAATTGTAAAACGCTACAAAGCTACTAGTTGTGCGGCTCAATTCATAGGCGCAATTTCCCTCCAGTGTTAATTAAAGCGTTTTTTTGGCTGGTGTGCAGACCCCAAGAAACTGTCTTTTTCAACGGCAAAATATATACTTTTTTCCTGTTGCCTATTTCAATCCCGAAAGGTTAATTAACCTTGTTTGTGCTTTTACATTTAGTAAAACACAAAGTTTTTTAAGACACACATACAAGTAAAGATTTTTTCCTGGCCGATGTTGAGGAGCGCAATTTATATATCCAAGGGTTACCCAAGCTTTAGTTACTGGGTTTCATTTGGAGTCAAAACAGGGTGTATATTTATCATATACAGATATCATCATCAAACAGTGTCTGTACATTTGAGAACAATCAGTATGTCAACAGAGAGTGCAGGCTCGGCACCTTCGAGTTGAGCAGTGCACAAACATTCCTGTAACAGGCCCAGGTCGCAGCACAGCTAGGGGACAGTCGCAGTCAGGGGTCACTCGGTGAGGCCACAACTGCCGCGTCATCTAGCGGCCGTGTGTTGTTTCAGCAACCCAAGGGTTTCTTGATTGTTTGACTAGGTCATCCTCTTCCTCCCAGATGACATCTGACAACCCCAGCCAAGAGTCCGGTGGGAACCTCAACACAACCCTTAGATGCATGCCCCGGGAGCGGTCAGCGCCCTCACCTTGTCCTCAGCTGGCCTCTGTCCCATCCGTTCCCCTCAGCAGAGATCTACTATGTGGTCTGGCTCAGCGCACGTAAATAGCGAGGATGAACAATTTGAGGAGGGCCAGTCAGCAGCTACTTGGCAGCGAAGAAATGGGCCAATAATCCCCTGCTTCTTTGCAGTATGCGCCAAGTATAGATTTTTGAAAGTGCATGATAGTGTCATTTTTGTGGAGATTCAGCCTCGCATACCAAGACCGGTGATTGAGGACAGCAGTGACGATGAAACACAAATAGATGATGATGTAGCCGAACCGCACTTGGGAGCCGGGTGAGGCAAGGGCTTCATCATTGGTCAGGTAATAGTGGCGTCAGGCTGTGCCCTGCAGGCAGCAGTGCAGCCAGCAAGTGTGTCTGTGGCCGTGAGTCACAATGGATAGCAGCAGTGTGAGGTCGGGAGCCAAGCGGCCACGGGTAAAAAACCTGCCTTCGCATGTCCCAAGAAGATAGCGCACAGGGGCTCAGCGAGGCAGCGGTGGCAGTATCACCGAGGAGCTTCGAATATGGGTATATGAAATCTGTGGGCAGAAAGTGAAGCGTTGCCAGGAGCTAACATTGCACCAACGGCTCCTGCATCAACACATGCTGCATCACCATCCGGTGGCCTTTGAGAAACGTGGCTCAATTGGTGGGTCCATCCTGCCGCCGCAGCAACAGCAGCAGCACAGCGCCCCAGTGGCACGCATGCCATTGCAGCCCAAGTCAAGGCTGCCACCACCTCTCAGAAGGGACTGTTTTACTCATTGACATCATGCTTCCTGGTCCCAATGCTCCTGCCTCGCTACTCATGGCGCAGCATTCGTTCAGCGTAGGCTATGCAAAGAGACAACAGTATGCGTCCAACATCCTAAGGTGCAGCAGCTGACCGTGCTCCTGTCCAAGTTGTTGGTATTGCAGTCCCCTCACCATTCAAATGGTGGACTCTGCACCATTCAGAGAACTAATGGCTTGTGCCGAGCCGAGATGGAGAAGTCCAAGCCATAATTTCTTTTCCAACAAGGCAGTACGCACCTTCATAAATATGTAGAACAGAAGGTGGGTCAGTCCCTTGAGCTTTATCGGTTTGTTCCAAGGTAACACGGCATCGCAAGACGTCTTGAGCTGTAACTACGGTCAGGGCCAGTACATGTACCATTACGGCCCCACAGGGGTGAATGTGCTTTCCGGCCCAGCACACCAACAACTTGATTAGGATACGCCGCTTTCTCCCTCACGTTGTCAAACTGCTAGCACCTGCGCCAATGTCCCGCGCTTCCATCCTCCTCCACCACCACCACCACAATCTCAGCAGCCTCCACAGGGGTTATAAGTGGTTTACGCTCCATCAACCACATGTGTAGACGCACAGTCGGTGTCACGCAGTTTTCTACACCTGGCTTTGCCTGCTAACGAAGTCAACACAGTGGAGTAACTGCTCCGCATCATGCAGAAGAAATCGATGTTGGCATTCTCCGCGCCAACTGCAAATCTGGAACCATGGTGACGGACAATGGGAGGAACATGTTTTCCCCCCCCCCGCTGCTGCACCGAGAGGGATGGTCCCATGGCCCCTGCATGGCCCACGTTTCAATGTGTTGTGAAAAAGGGTTCCGGAAGTCTCCACCGATCTTCAGAACAATTCTGAAAATGGCCAGGAAACTGTGCATGCACTTATCCATTCGTACAAAGCCGGAACACCCTCCCTTGAGTTGCAGCGCAGAATGCCTCCCCCAACACACTCGGATATGCGATGTTTCCACCCGCTGGAATTCCTCCTGCCACATGTGTGACCGACTGTATGAAACAGAGAAAGGCCATTAACGATTTTTTGATGATCCCGGCAGACAGAAGTACTCCCCTGCGTAACTTTGATGTCACCCAGTGGCAGCTCATGCATGACATCTGCCTTTTGTTGAGGCCATTCGAGGAGGCAACGTTATTGTCAGTCGCCAGGCTGGGCACACGGGATGAATAACGTCATTCCACTGCTTCATGGTCCTGGAACAGATGCTGAAAAATCTGTCTGGGCAGGGACCTGGAGACATGGCACTACATCTCGGGCCACCATGAGTCTGGTGGGGACTGAAATGGAGAGGAGGAGAGGACATTGGAGTAGAAGCGTTTGTCTGGTGAAATGAGTGGATTTTCTACCCAGGTGACAAGAGAGGAGGAGCAGAAGCAGCTGAGGAGGTGGATGGAGATGAGGAAGACGAGGCAGATACCCCCAAGCACCGTGGCAGTAACAGTGGAAATGGAGGCACTTGTGCAATGGCCCGCAGCATGCCTATTTGCCCTGCTATGACAGCCGAATAGTCAGCATCCGGCAGAGGATGACTTCTGCTCTCCACCCGATTGGACCCTCGCTACCGGTCAAAAATGGAGCCTTTTTCATCAGCTATTGAGAGGGAAACAAACTCCAAATACTATAGGGAAATCCTCCGTAATCAGTTTTGCCGCTGCCTATGTGCGGCATCGTCCCTCCTCTGACAGGCTGACCGGGGGTTCCTCAGTGCTCACGTACTACTGCCGCGGCTGCTGGGGGAAGGTGGGGGGGGGGGTAGGAGCAAACCATCCCCCAGCTCCATCAGTAGTAAACTAATACTGGAGTCACTGATGAGCAGCATCCTTCACCCGCCTAGTGAGGAGGGCAGTCGCGCAGCAGCAAGCAGCAGCAGCAGACAGGACCTGGGCAGTCCCCAGAACCAACAGGTTGTGCCTGCTTGACACACTCTGCCAAATCAGTTAGGAAGATCCTCTGGACTACTGGCAAGCCAAATTGATGTGTGGCCTGCAACTTGCCAGTTTTGCATTGGAAGAAGCTGTCCTGCCCGGCAGTAGGTGGCATCAGAGCGGGTGTTCAGTGTGGCGTGGACATCGAGTACCCCAAGGATACCTGCTTGTCCACGGGAAATGTGGAACGACTGACCTTGTCAAGATGAATCAGGCATGGATCGGCCAGGATTTTCCACACACCAATTATTTAAGCGTCAGTCTGGTTCAAACTACCTGCCTCAGCCACTATTCCTGTGATGCCGCCACCCGCCTGAAGCACACATCTGCTGCCATTTCTCCATCTTGCGCTACCCACCATCTTTACCAGGGACTGGTATTGCCACCCACTCCAACACTCTGTCATAGTGGCCACTCTAGTGACCTCATGCTGCTTCAGCTGTTTGCTGTTTTGCCATGAACATCCACAACTGCGTCATTGTGCACTCTCTGACCTCCATGCTGTTCTTCCTGCTCGGCCTGTCACCTCAAATCTCTGTCATATGCCACTCTGTGCCTACTCCCTTTTTTTTTGCCACCTCCAGAATTTGTTCATTGTGCCACTGTCTGACCGTCATGATGCTAGCAGTGGCTGCTTGCCAATGTCCCCTCCACACTGGTGTCATTGTGCCCTGCTTGACCTCATGCTGCTGCCGCCGTGACTCTCGCTCTCAGTCATTGATTCCCCATTCAGTGGCTTCCTCCTGTTTTGCCACCTCCAGAATGTCATTGTGCCACTGCCGTGACCTCAAGCTGCTGTGGCTGCCGCCGTGAACCTCTCGGCTCTCATTCAATGTGCCATTCGGTGGCTTCCTCCTGTTGTGCCCCCTCCAGGAATGTCATTGTGCCACTGCTTGACCTCATGCTGCTGCCACCGAGTGACCCTCGCGCTCCTCAGTCATTGTGCCATTTCTGTGGCTTCCTCCTGTTTTGCCACCTCCAGAAATGTTCATTGTGCCACTGCCTGACCTCATGCTGCTGCCGCCGTGACCTCCGCTCTAGTCATTGGGTGCCATTCGTGGCTTCCTCCTGGTTTTGCCACCTCCAGAATGTCATTGTTCCACAGCCTGACCACATGCCTGCCTGCTGTGCGCTGCCAGTGTCCTCACACACTGTGTCATGTGCCACTGACTGACCTCATGCTGTCTGCCGTCCTGACCTCCGCTCTCGTCATTGTGCCATTCAGTGGCTTCCTCCTGTTTTGCCACCCTTCCAGAATTTCATGTGCCACTGCCTGACCTCATGCTGCTGTGGCTTCCGCCAGTGACCTCCGCTCTCAGTCATTGTGCCATTCGTAGGGGTGGGGGGGGGGCTCCTCCTGTTTTTGCCCCCTCCAGAATGTCATTGTGCCACTGCCTGACCTCATGCTGCAGCCCCACCGTGACCTCCGCTCTCAGTCATTGTGCCATTCTGGTGGCTTCCTCCTGTTTTGCCACCGCCAGAATGTCTTTGTGCCACTGCCTGAACCTCATGCTGGCTGCCGCCGTGAACCTCCGCTCTCAGTCAATGTGCCATTCTGTGGCTTCCTCCTGTATTTGCCACTTCCCTGAATTCATTGTTGCCACTTCCTGACCTCATGCTGCTCGCTGTGGCTGCTTGCCGGGGTCCTCCACACTGTGTCATTGTGCACTGTCTGACCTCATGCTGCTGCCGTCTCTTACCTCCGCTCTCAGTCATTGGATGCTCATTCGAGGCTTCCTCCTGTTTAGCCAACCTCCAGAAATGTCATTGTGCCACTGCCTGACCTCATGCTCCTGTGGCTGCCGCCGTCACCGCCCCTCTCTGTCACTAAATTTGCCACCTGGACTCTCAGCTTTGTTTTTTTCCAGCTTTCGCTGGCATTACTTTATCGGCTACATTTCCCGCTTGAGTTTTTTAGTCAGTTTTTGCCCCTCTTAAGTGCCCAGGATTTTATATGAAGCGATTCTAATGAGCGGCGGCAGTCATCTTCGTTGTCAAGCTAAAACACAACATTGTATGAAGACCAAACCAAGCTCCCTCTGCATATTTAAGCATGGCACAACATTCTACAGCACCCTGCAGACTCTGTGCAGCCTGGAAATAGCTGCTTTTTAACACGATTCTTCCCGAAGTAATTCGGACCGAATTTATTTTTGTCGGAAAATTCGGCGAAGTGACCGAATCGAATTTTTGAGAAATTCGCCCATCTCTAATTGTACTCAATCTTCACTATTAAGCAAACCAAATATTAGAAAAACAACTAGAAATTTAGTTTTCTCTACAACATACAGTGAAAACTTTAATGAAATTATTATTATTTTTTTTTTTTAGAAATTTACCCACACTATGTCAAGATGCTATTTTAGCAGAGATAGTGGATCAGGGAGTAGCATGTGTAGCTAAATGGGGTAAAACTGTAGGGAACGAGATTTCCCCAAGTCTGTAAGAAACACCAAAGAAGGATAACGATATTTGGCTAACTTGTAAGGGTTTTTTCCCATGCTGAAAAAATATATGTAATGGCTGTAAATATAGTGCACAAAAAGAGTCTTTTGTTAGTAAAGTCACAAATAAACAATAAAAAATACAACATTATCGAATGTACGGCATGTAACGTCAGGTACATACTGTAGGTAGCACTATACGTAAAGCAAAGCAAAGAATTGCAGAACATATTTCAGGTATAATAAAACAACATACACAAATGTCGGGTGCCACCAAACATTTTTTGGAGGTGTGTGCAGTTTTGCTAAAAACATTTGCATTTTTTGTTATTGAAAAAGTATTAAAACCCAGAAGGGGAGGAGATTGGGAAAAAAAGAGTTAGAAAAAGGGAGGCACATTGGAGCAATAGAGTAGATATCCTAAGGGACTTAGTTATACAAACGACCTATTATATATATATTGGAAACTGGCAATAGTATAAAGGTCTGTATTAGAAAGGAAAGTAAGTCCCATTGGCCTGTGTTCCATAAGATAGATGTATACTTGTATGTTTTTAATGTATACTGTGATTGGTGTAAGGGTATTTAAAATGGGTGTATCTCATAGGCCCTTTAGCTGTGAACAAGGGCTCAGCTGAGCCAGAAACGCGTCAGCCGATGCCGACACAGATCTGTCTCTGGTTATCTGTCATGTTTTCATAATAAAGTAAAAGGGCTTTTACTGCTGGATCTGATTTCGTTTGTGGACGTAAGTTAATTCTTGTTCACTCAGCAGAGAGAGGACATTCTGAAACCAGTGCCTTAAACAGTAAGGCATGTCCACACGACAAGTATTGAAATATTCATCTAAAACCAAAGTAAACCATTCCCATTGACCTCAATAGAAATATGTGTTGTAGTTCATACACTGCATATTTTTGGCGGTTGGCTTTTCGCTTTAAAAAAAATAAGAAAATGTTTGGTCGTATTCCATGCAGAAAACGTGTGGAAATGTATTATTGATGTAAATGAGGATGGCTAAAAACCTAGTGTGAAATGCGCCCCAAACATTTGTAGATGGTTTTTAACTTGATCTGCATCCAAAACCACACAGAAATGAATGGGACTAGATTCTGTCTGTAAACCGCAAGTAAAAATCCACATGCAATAACATATCTGTTGAAAACTGCGTCAGACAAAACGGTTTTCAACAACAAAATCTGACTAATACATTTAACTTGTCATATGGACAAACCCTAAGGGCATGTCCCCACGGCACGGGTTTTCAGCCAGTTTGTCAACCGGTTTGCAGTTTTTCAGACTGCCTGAAAAACCGTCCGAAAATGAGCACAATTGCACTCTATGGAAAACCCGTTCAGCAGTCCCCACTGCACGGGTTTTCCATCGGGCGGTTTCCGGACGGAATATGAACACCTCAATGGGAGGGGTGAGGGCTGTTCTCCGCTCATTGCGTAGACAAAACGCCCCCCCCCCCCCCGCAGCCGCGGTATTTATCCTGTGCCGTGGGAACGCAGCCTAAGACTGATTTAGCCACCTTTGCCTCCTAATCATAGCACATAGAAAGTCTTCCAGAATATATTCAGATGACACCACTGTCCGCAGAGTAGAGGCCTCTGAAAGGATTAAGAGGTCTATTTAAGTATATTAACAGGAATCTTTATTTTTAATCAGGATTATTTATATATTAGAAAGGGTTGGTCAAATAATGAGTCAGTATTACACACTGTATAATTCAGTAAGGCCTTAGGGATTTTCATTACTGACTCAACATAATCAGATACAAAAAAAAGAAAGCCTTAATTTAATACTGTAGTTCGCTATTTTCTACATATATATGAAAAAAAATCTCTAAGAAAGAAGTATCCTAGGTGTTTTCAGCTTTCTTTATATAAACTGCATAAAAAGTTATGTTGCTCTAATATTTAAATTATTCCTAATTGCACTCCTATAACTGATATTAGCTATTTAAAAAACAATTTGTATGGTAAATAGATGATAGATAGATTTTATTGGATTGAATATTTATATATATATATATATATAGATAGATAGATAGATAGACAGACAGATACTATCTGCATTATTCTCCAACATAGTCTACTAACTGATATATTTTTTAGAACAAAAAAACTACACAACGCACATACATGAGATTAGGTAGAGAAGTTTTGGCCAATTGGTAGTTTACTGGACTGTTCAGATATTACATTGCAGCAAATTAAAAATTCCAAGCAACAGGATCAGTCATGTCCACATTTTTATTCTGTATACCCATACACACTTAGGGCCACATGTATGAGAACTGTCTAGGTCTACGACTTTTTTTTTACTCATGTCATATAGTGCTCTGAAAAATGAAAGGGGAGCTCTGATTGGTGGCTATGGACAACAAAGAAAGTCTTACACCTAGACAGTTTTCATACATGTCCCCTTTAGTGGTTATCATAGAGAGTAGCAGAGAGGTTTAAAAAAGGGCCACATAACATCTGTCTCTATCTATCCATCCATTCATCTTTCTACTGTCTTGCCATTTGCATTTCCAGATATTTGTAATCCACATAATTTGTTGTGTTAGGTAAAATATTTATACATTAAGTATTGAGCAAAATTAAATATTCTGCTAGGCAGTTTCTGTTCTCATATTCTGTCAAAAAAGCAAGCAGGTCAGCTACAATTCCAAATATCTGGGCTGATGTCTGGAGAATCAAAACCTCTTTCGAATCTACACCTGGAGACAAATCTTTCTGAAGAGTGTTACGACAATTTTCACATCACATAAAACCTTCAGAGCAATTTAGAAATCAGCAGGAAAACAGGAAGGCAAAGTTAGTTGTGAAACGGTAGCAAAAAAAGATATGGATTAAAAAGGATCTCACTGCTAATAAGCTAGAACTGTACACTGCATTTGATGCATCCAGGTACACAGACTTTTACAGAGTATGGGTATTTTTTTTTAAATCTCTACATGGCACTTCCTGCAGGCAATAGCTGCAATGATGTCTATTGCGTGCCTTGTGTAGAATGACATGACTGGATCACATTTATCAAAAGCTATTAGGATAAGGTCAGCTGTTGAAGAAGGTTAGATGTTGAGAACCAAAGACGTGTTGTCGAGGCAGTTCTCTACTGATTGTTAAAGAGGTAGTCCCGTTACAGGAAATTCTCTTCATCTGCCGCTTGTTGCTAGGTGTGATCCAGCCTTGCATTTGAATGAGGAGGGCGGCACCAAGATGCAGACCATGCTCTATGCAGCAGCATTCATGTTACAGGCATTGTATAAACTCCAGACGACCAGAGGTAGGGGCAGTGATGATTGGCTGGTAATAGATTCTAGGAAAGGAAAAGTATCCTGGGAGGACATCAGTATACATATGACTAAGAATAACTGCATTTATCACACATTGTGTTTCTAGATTTTTCTTATGCAAGAGCAAAGACATATTCAACTTAATTCATTATTCAGAAAGGCATGACTTCTGGATATGAGATGGACTCTCACTTCTCACTCATAGGGTGTGTTTCCACGGCAAAGACCAAATACCGGTCGGATTTTCCGACCGGCATTTTGCCTTTTTTGGCACTCATGGGTACGGCTTTCGTCCGCAGTTTGTGGATTCAAGCCGTCCTCCTTTGCACCCACATGTTCATGTTCTGCCCAAAGACCAGGCAGAAGAATGTACTTGTTTTAAGTTCTTCATTACTCCGGGGGTATAAAAAACTGCCGGCGGAAAATCCGTTTAGTAGGGACTGCTGAATGGATTTTCTATAAAGTCTATGGGGGAGCATTGCATGTCGGTTTTCAGACAGTTACTAAAACTGAAAACCGTGTGAAGAACCGACCAAAATACCATGCCGGGGGACAAGCCCTTATAATTCTAAATAAATGCACAACACATTTTAGTATTAAATGGCCACAGTTTATTGAAAACCACATGATTACAATATTCATAGTAAGGAGTCAGGTGCAATGCTATACAATTATGTATATTCATGGATATCATAAGATCCTCCAGCCAACTGCCATATAGTAACTGGCTAGACAGCAATTAAGGAGCGGAATTTTCAGGCCTAACATTCTACCAAAACCGGTCCACTTCAAGGGCACCAGTGACCTGACCAAAGATCCTCACTCCACAGCCAATTATGTTACAGTTACCATTTCTTTCAGGTACAGCTTCTATTATTTAAAACTGGTCAACATTGAAATATATATACAGTGAGACAGTGACAGGTGGAGTGGTTGAGAGAAGGTATATTTCCCTGAGAGTACTCTCTTATGCGACTTTGGGGAGTATATGAGCAGATGCGTGTCACCGAGAATCCTGGGCTTGGTGAAGGAAAGTCGATAGTTTTATGTGTCAGTAACACTATGTTACCATAACTCCCAAGTGTCCGATCTCAGGGTAATTGAGGAGTCCAGGAGCGAATGGTCAAGCCTTATCGTCCTGATACCAAAACCGGATGGCTCATTACGCTTCTGTAATGACTTCCGGAAACTAAATGAGGTATCAAAATTTGATGCTTACCCCATGCCAATGGTGGATGAATTAATTGAGAGACTTGGTCATGCCAGATACTTCTCTACCCTGGATTTAACTAAAGGTTAGTGGCAGGTTCCCCTCACAGAAAGGGCCAAAGAAAAGATGGCTTTTGCTACGCTAGACGGACTTTTCCAGTCGTCTGCTTACCTTTCGGGTTGCATGGGGATCCAGTAACTTTTCAAAGATTGATGGATGTTATCCTAAAACCCCATCGCCAGTATGCTTCTGCATATTTGGGTGATATCCTCATCTTCAATGAAGCCCGGGAAAGCCGCTTACCTAAGGTACAGTGCTTTATTTGCTTAGAGAAACGGATTTAGCGCAAACCGAAAAACATGCGCCTTAGTGCTTGAGGAAGCCTGGTACCTGGGGTACATAATAAGTAGGGGTGTTATAAAACGTCAGCTTAATAAGATTGAGGCTATACAGGACTGGTCACAACCCACAACAAAAATACAGGTGAGAGCTTTTTTCAGCATTGTGAGTTATTATCGGAGGTCCATTCCAAACTTTGCCAGTATAGCAGCAGCCCTAACAGAGCTGGCTAGGAACAGAAAGTCAGTTATAGTCAAGTGGAACCCATAGGCGAAAAAGGGGTTCCAAGAATAAAAGCAGGCCCTCTGCAGGCATCCGGTATTGATCACACCTAATTTTAAGAGGAATTTCATTGTTTAGGTGTTTTTGATGTGGGACTAGGGGCAGTTCTTTCCCAAGAAGTAGAGGGTGAGGAGAATTCCTTCATATATCTGAGCAGGAAGCTTATATTAATGGAGATAAATGACAGTATTGTTGAGTGGGAGTGTTTGGTCATCAAATGGGGCTCTTGAAGCCTTGAGGTATTATTTTCTGGGTCTCCGCTTTAAGTTAATTACTGATCATTCTCCGATAACATGCATGTCTCAGGCAAAGGAAAGGAACGCAAGAGTCACAAGGTGGTTCCTAACATTACAACATTTTACGTTTACAGTGGAACACAGAGCAGGTAAACTTCAGGGTAATGTGGATGCTCTGTCCAGAATGCACTGTATGATGGCTAAGATTGTTGGACCCCACAGGTTCGAACAGAGGGGGAAGTTATGTGAGACAGTGACAGGAGAAGTGGTTGAGTGAACGTATATTTCCCCGATAATACTCTCCTATGTGACCCAAATTTATTTGTGGGGAATCTCATTAAAAAACAGCTATTTCCTGGCTGCATAGAGCCTGTAGGGTGCTGTAGAACGTTGTGCTATGCTCAAATATGCATAGGAAGCGTGATTTGGTCTTCATACTATGCTGTGTTTTGTATGACACGCAGATGACGAGCACCGCTCTTAGAATCGCTTCACACTTCACTTCTCTGGGCAGTTACAGGGGCAAAACTGACCAAATAACTGAAGTGGGAACGTAGCGTGACAAGGTAACGTCAGCGCCAGCTTGAAAGAACTGAGCTGAGGGCTAAGATCCTACTATAATAATAATAATAATCTTTATTTATATAGCGCCAACATATTCCGTAGCACTTTACAATATAGAGGGTATAAGTAGTGATGAGCTATTGGGTCAACTATCGTTATCAAGTCAATATTCGATATCGACAATTATCATGACGATAGTGGAAAGTTGATAACAGATTATCGCCGATGACCATTAAAGTCTATGGGAGAGGAACAACACCTTCATTCTTACACCCAAACAGGGGAGGAGAAGCTGGAATTAACATCCACAACCTGGATATGTGCTACCTCTTAAGCAAGACAATTAGGCAGCAAGAAAAAAACTGACAGACTATTCACTATCCCTGACTTGTACCACAGCATGACTCTTAAACCTGCATGACCCACAAATTTACATGTGACAGAATGCAGTATTATTTGAACCATTATTTTATTTGAACTGGACATGGACTATCCCTGCCCTGGAACGCATCCTGACCCTTAATCCTGTCTGAACCACAGATAAATAAGTGCTGGAAAAAGGAGTCTGTAAATATTATATGGATTAATATGGATTAATATGGATTAATATGGCAGCCTTCGCACCACTGACAACAGGTGTAATTTACTATCAAATATGTATAACACAAAATGCGTACAACTGAACTCTTTGCGGCAAACAGAGGCATGGACTGCAATAAGAGTATTTAAATTTTATATGGATTAATATGGCGGCCTTCGCACCACTGACTACAGACGCAATTTGCTAGGAAATATGTATAACACAATTTGCGTACAACTGAGCTCTATGCGCCAAACAGACACACAGACTGCAATAAAAGTATTTTAATGTTATATGGATTAATATGCCAACCTTCGCACCACTGACTACAGACATAATTTACTAGAAAATATGTATACACAATTTGCGTACAACTGAGCTCTTTGCGGCTTCAATAAAGCTATTTAAAAGTTATAAGGATTAGTTATGCTGGTTTTTGGGAACACTGACACGCAGTGATTGCAATAGAACTGAAAACACAGGGACAATTTCAACTCCTATCAGGAGTCTGCTGACCAAAAAAGTGGTAAAAAACAATGCTTTTTCAATTGAAGATCAGAGAACACACTGAGCTTCAAAATATCTTCCTTTCAAGTGCCTTTCCTCCAGCCGCCCCCCCCTTCACCTCCCCCTCCACCCTGCAGTGATTACAATAGAAATGAAAAAAACAGGGACATTTTCAACTCCTATCAGAAGTCTGCTGGCCAAAAAAGTGTTAAAAAACAATTATTTTTGAATTGAAGATCACAACACACTGAGCTGCAAAATATCTTCCTTTCAAATGCCTCTCCTCCTGCCCCCCCCAGCCGCCCCACCTAGCCCCCATCCCCCACGCAGCTGCACACACCAGTAGATATCCTTAAAACTTTCTGTAACTAAATAAGAAGTGAAATTCTCTAATCTAACTCTATTCTAGGCTGTAGGTAGATGGATGGTTTCCTGTATTAGAAAAGACTATCTATCAGAGCTGTTAGAACAGCTATTGTATTAAACGCAGTGAGACACATCCTGCTGTGAAGTGTGATAGACAAAGTATGAGCTCAAACAGGAAATGCAGCTGCATAGATAAAACGAGGTCACGTGATTTTTGCAGCCAATGAGATCCATACACCGCAAAGTGGTGACGTTGTACATCCTCCTCACCCTCCTCTATCCTCAGAGCTAATTGGCTGGCCTCCAAAATGACAGGAAATGCTGAAAATGGCGCAATAGTAATAGATTATCTGTAAGATTGTCACCTAAACTATTGCGTGATCGGAAATTTCCGATAAGCCTAAAAACCGTGCCGATTTCAACTTTTGGCGATAATATCGCTCATCCCTAGGTATAAGCACAGATAAACCAGACATTACATTATAAAAAAGCTACATACAAATCAGACACGAGGTGTGAGGGTCCTGCTCGCAAGAGCTTACAATCTATTAGGGTGTATGTGTTAAACAAAGGGTGAGAAGTGCTTGGTTTACAATGGTCCAACCATGTTACTTAAATATGGGGTAGTATACATAAAAAAGTGGATGAACCTGCCATCCCAACCATACATCTATATACAGATAAGTACCTGCGGGTGGCAAAGTGCAAGAAGTGATGAAAGAGTGACAGAATTTGGGGGGTTAACAATTAGGGATCTTGGTAGGCTTGTCTAAGAAGATGAATTTTCAGAGCGCACTTAAAACTGTGAGGGATGTGAGTGTGCCTGATCACATGGGGTAACAAAGAACACAATAGTAGGTTCCTGGAGCAGGCACAGGTCGCAGCACAGTAAGGGCAGGGGTCACCCCGCGAGGCCGCAGCTTCCGGTGTCATGTAGCGGCCATGTGTTGACCACACATTATGTCATCCACTTTCTCCCAGATGATACCTGATAACCTCGGCAAAGAGTCATTGCATCCGTAAGACACAACCTTAAGTTGGCAGTGCCTGGGAGCAGGTCAGGGGCCCTCACCTGCCCTCAAGCTACCTCTGTCCCGTTCGCTTCGCACAGCCAGAGAACTACTATGTGCTGTGGCCTCTGCGCCACTATACAGTGAGGACGAACCATTTGAGGACAGTGGGCAGCAAAAAGGTGGGGAAGACATCTGCTGCTTCTTGCAGAAGCCGGAAAGTAGTGATGAGGAAAGTGGCATGGGGGGTTATGTTGCGAGAGGTTAGGCTTTGTACAGTGACACCATTGAAGAGGACGGCGATGACAGGCAAACACTAATCGATGTAGCCAATCGCACATGGGAGCCGGGTGAAGCAAGCAAGGCTGGAAGAAGGTATTCTGGTGCCCTAGTTAAACAAGGCATAAAGTGCCCCTCCAAATGGAAAATTCAGCCCAATCCGTTTGCACAGAATAACGTCATTCCACTTCTTCATGTCTTGGAACAGATGCTGCAAAATCTGTCTGGTCAGGGGACTAGAGACATGGCAACTACATCTCACGGCCACATGAGTCCAGTGGGGGCTGAACTGGAGGAGGAGGAAGACACTGGAGCACACGCAGTGCTTGGTGAAACCAGTGTTTTTTTATTCAGGTGACAGGAGAGGAGCAGGAGCAGCCGGAGTATAAGGAAGATGAGGCAGATGACCTCGGCCACCAGCCTAATGCCCCACATCTGCTGCTAGCTTCTCCTTCAACCACCAACCATCTTTACCAGGGACTGGTATTGACACCCACCTCCTGACTCTTCACTGGGCTAGTATGTAGCCTTCTGATGTTGCTGCCACCTCACCACTCAGGTATCCTCATGCTGCTGCTGTCACTTCCAGGCTATGTCACGATGTCACTCTCTGGCTTGATGTTACTGCTAATGCCATCTCCTCATTATGTCACCTAGCTGCTGCCACCTCAAGATAATGACATTGTGCCACTCTCGGGCCTGATGCTGTTGCTGTTGCTACCGCCACTTCCATACTGTGTACTTGTAGCCTATTGTGGCCTAATCATGCTGCTGCCAACTGACCACTCGCTCAGTTGACCAACCTGTGGTTTTCTAATGCTGTTTCCACCCTCCACCACTCTATGATCTTGCCACTATGTTTGGTTTTCCCCTTCTTTTAATCTGTCACAAGGAATGAAAGGACAAACACAACCGATTGTGTTTTTGGAGAAGCCGTAAGGCTAGTATGATATGATCCTTTGTTTGTTTCAGGATTGTCAGATGAGTAGGTAGACAAAAGCTGGAGTGGATACAAAACACAGAACACATGCAAATATTCCATTTACTTATTTTTGGGATCAACTCCTGTTTCTTTTTGACTTTAGCAATGATGGATTATTGACCAATTGAAAGCAGACACTGAAAGATCAAAGGAATGGCAAAATGATTATTGACATCAATGCAAAATTACTGATGACACCCTCTTCGCTCTTTTGGGGGGGCTCTCAAGTATCAGCAATTAACAGAATCACCACAATAATTGAAAAAATGTACTGTTTGCCACAGACAGCAATATCCCGAGACTGGAGTGGCTGGATTTGAGATATATGTAGGGCTGAAATACACAAACACTGGATTTGACACAGAATTCTCCACAAAAACTGAATAAATTAACTCTTTGCCACAGATTAAAATACCTCCACCAGTCTGAAGTTGATGGATTTCCGGCGTGTATGTGGCAGAAATACACACAAGCTGTATTTGACTCAAATTCCCCCACAAAACAAGAGGAGAAATTAACCCTTGGTATAAAATACCCTACAGAGTAAATGAGATGAAATTCAGGCGTATATGGGGTAAACATGCACACACCCTGTATTTAACTACAAATTACCCCACAATCAAGAGGTTAGATTAATTCTTGGGTATGAAATACCTTTCAGAACAACCAGATGTAATTTAGGCATATATGGGGCAAAAAAATACAGACACCCTGTATTTCACTCCAAATGACCCCACAATCAAGAGGTTAAATTAAGCCTTAGTTATGAAATACCGTACAGAACAACCAGATGTAAATTAGGCGTATATAGGACCAAAAAATACAGACACCCTGTATTTTACTTCAAATTACCCCACACTCCCGAGGTTAAATTAAGCCTTGGGTATGAAATATCGTACAGAAAAACCAGATGTAAATTAGGCGTATATGGGACCAAAAAATACAGACACCTAAAAATTTTAGTCAAATGCTCCACAATCAAGAATTAAATTAACGATTGGTATGAAAATATCTTTATAGAACAACTGTCAGGAAAACTTTCCCGTCTGGGCAGGCCTCTCACCTGTTTAAGCCCCAAACGACCTGCAAAGGGTTAATAAGTCTATCCTGGGACCACACCCTGGGAGAAAATTGCTGCTCCTAAACCAGGATGAAAGCTCTCAGGACCAATTCGCCCGGGGCCCCGGATTGCCGCACCAATCAGCTGCGGGGGCGGTGTCCCAGCGGGACTTCCTTAAACCTTCTCATTCCCTCTAGCTTTGCCTGACAAAGGGTGTTCCCTTGGGCTGTTTCCTGTTTTTCCCGTTTTTTGTTTCCCTGGATTTCTGCCCCCCGGCTTGTTTCATTGACCTCCGCTTTTTTGCCTCTGATTTTTGTACTGCCTCCTGACTTTTGTTTGGACCCCGGCTTGTTTCTGCTATTCTTCTGGCTTACGTTTTTGGCATATATGTTCCCGTACATTTACCGACCCGGGACTGTTTGACACTGCGTTTTCCCTGAGGGCCCCTGCACTTAAGCAGCGTAGGGCTGTGGGTCCAGTTGGGGGTCGCCGCCTAGGGCAGCACGCCAAGTAGGCAGGGACAGTGGGCTGGGTGGCAGTCAGGGCCCACTGCACCTCCCTTGACGTGACAACAACCAGATGTAATTTAGGCGTATATAGGACCAAAAAATACAGACACCCTGTATTTTAGTCCAAATTAACCCACAATCAAGAAGTTAAATTAAGCCTTTGGTATGAAATACCCTACAGAAAAATCTGATGTAAATTAGGTGTATATGGGAAAAAATAAAAAAAAAGACACCCTGTATTTTAGTTAAAATTAACCCACAATAAAGGGGTTAAATTAAGTCTTGGGTATTAAATACCTTACAGAACAACCAGATGTTATTGAGGCATATATGGGACAGACGTACACCCACCCTGGACTTTAGGGAGAATACCCCACAAACTAAAACAAAATAGTAACACTGGTTAAATAATAAGTGTGCAAATGACACATACTTGTGATGGTCTTTCCCCCCAGTCGCTGATAAAACAAGTTTGTTTTACAATAAGTTCAATATCGTGCAGCAGTAGCAGCAGCAAGATGCTTAGGACAGGACACACAGTGAGAAGTGTGAAGATGTAAGATGGCGTCCGTATTTATAGGGCTGTGACGTCACAGAAGCCCGCCTGTCTGGCCTGAAGTAAAAGTTCATTTTGCTTTCTTTTGCAATTTACTCTAAAAACCCAGACAGAGCCTGAAACTTGGACTTTTACCTGTATGTATATATAATTTTATATTATATACATATATGTTTGTTTATGTATTCTTTCCGGGGCCTAAAAGATAAAATTTTAAATTATAACCAGGCCAGAAGAAAGCTTGAAGTCCCAAATTCACGAAGAGTTACCCTCTAGCACTCAGGAGAAGAAAAGGAGGAAACCTCTAGGGGACCATAGCCGGGGGATTGCTTTTCCCCTGGGCTTAGAGAGTAATGCCAAAATAAAAACCCAATTTATTTCCAAGGTTTTAAATAGAGACAAATGCATTATAAAGAAAATGCACAGGTAAAATATGGAATAATTAGGGAATAATTCTCCTCTCCCACCAGTTATGTCCCCCTTTACCTAGTACTACAAGAGTTTCAAGATGGAAATGTGGCATCAGAAATCATAATTTCAGGTGAGACTTCACTCTGGTTTTAAGTGTAAATAATAAAATAATAATAATAGTAAAGGTAAAGAAGTAAAATTGTAACTGCACAACTCAAAAAATTGTAATTATTCATAAATGCAAATATATAGGTATAAAAAGAGCATATTTTTTCATTTACAAAAGTGTCCGCCTTTGCTTATATTAAAGTGACATGATTGCTACCAATGTGTAGAAGCTACCAGACAGTATGGAGCCAGAAACAATACATTAAAGTACTTGCACAGTGATAAAAATAGGAAAAACCTTTAAAGTATTCTACTTCGTGTTAATGTATACAATCTAACCTACTGGTTTATATGTATTATTTTAACGGTGTTAGAACTGGTGCTATATCTAAAATCGTATCTGGCTTGCTACAGTGCTTTAATGGATTATATACTGTACCATGCTGACATTCTGCTTGTGTCTGCACTCTGTTTACTTTGATCTAGATGCTTTGAACACACTGTTCTTGCATCCTCTGTACATCATTACGATGTCTTGTGACTTTTCCTGACATTAGTTACTTTTACTGATTTTAAATTTTGCACTAATTTTATTGTATATTAGCTATATCTTTTGGTGCTGAAATTTTATGTTGTTAACAACATCTAGTTGATTCATTAATTTGGTGATGCCTCAGTCCTAATAACATTACCCAGAGAATCAATTACCAAGCAATCGACACCACCTTGTTGCAAAAGGTCTAAATGCAGTGTTATTCCTCACATACCTCACAATCATTCTTAATCCCAAGGGACATTCCTAGACTCTAGGAGCTGTCCCATGGTCTTGGGTGATCAGAGATAAGTCCAGGAGATTAAGGATACATGCCTCAGGAAGCACAAACAGTTAAAAACCATGGCTAAGTAGGGAGTGATAAGCTTCTTGCCTTAACAATTAGCCTTGTAGGCAGCAGGTTTCAATAGGCCTGTAGCCTACATGACATCATGTGGGCATCGGCCTGTGGTTGATCTTCTGGGAAGTGCAGAAAAAGGCCCCAGAATATGAACTTGAGTATAACAGGCTATAACCATAACATAATTTCCAGAGTCACTCTTGGTCCTCTGTCCATCCCTCAAGAGAGTGGCTAAAAGCTGTCCTGTACCCCTTTTACCACTCTTCCCCTTACTACTTTGTCGTATTTTGCCTAGTAATAACAGAAAGTACAACCCCCCATCGACTTTTTACCCATGATAAATGTCAATAATGGTACAACAGTTTTACTCCTTAATGACCGCCTAGCGACTTTAGACGACGGGTGGTGCAGGTCATTAGTCTGCAGTGATGTCTTTAGAGCTCATTGTAGACAGAGAGGTAACTGCACTAGGAACAGAGCTATAACTAACAGCTCTGTTCCTAGAGCAGTCTCTGTTAATGCTGGGGACCAGAGCAAGCCTCTTATCCTCGCCGTTTAACCCTTTGATTGCCACAGTCCATGATCGCAGCATAATCAAAGGTGGATTCCCCTGCTCCATCGGATCACTGAGACTCCCAGTGCCCAAAGGAGCTTGAAGAATGCCTGTATAGTCAGTCCTGGGTACCTAGAGAAGCCCCTGGGCTGTCTGTATAGGAAGCCTGAACTCATGGCACACTGGGGCTTATTTATCAATAGTGTCTAACTGTAAGACAGTATTAAGTTAGACTAGACAGTCTTACAATTTGCCACACTTATCATAGTGTTAATAAATCTGGTGCAGGTTAGAACTGTCTAGTTTAACTTTGTAATTTGACTTACTTTTATGCCATTAGCTGCGACAAAATTCTGGCATATTTTTTGTCACATTTTAAGCCATGCCCCTTTCCCATGAAACCACGCCTATTTGCCGGGGCCATGCCTCCTTTGTCGGACGAGGAGCCGAAGTGTATGAAAACTGTCTAAAACACCTAGTAAATGTGGTGTAAAGCTTGTAAGACATTATTTTTAGTGCAAATTGTGCCAGAATTCTGGCGCAACTGCCTTGATAAATGTGCCACACTGACTGCTGGCCTGACTGCAGCCTGTACATGAAAATGCTAAATTACATTACTAAATGCTAAAAAGTGCTACATAGTTATCCCTTAATGGAATTAAAAAAATCAAAGTATAAAAGTAAAAAAAAAATAGTGTAGAAAAAAATCAATAAAATAAAAATAAATATAAATATTTAATTAAAAAAAAACCCTAACCATAACCCTACACGTATTATGTATCTTCATGACTGTAATAACCTGTAAAAAGCTGTGATTAAACTCATTCTTTAGTTCAGGAAGGGGTTTAATATCAGATTTCCCATAATGTGTGACAAAAGCCAAAAACCCCTTGGGTTTTCTTGAAATTTGGTACTAACTAAAGAAATTCGGAATCCCCTGTGTCCAAAACGGGGTGTGAGAATTAAAACTCTCCCTATAGCAAGTCCTCAAACAACTGTGTCACTTAAAAGATAAAAAAAGTTACAACTGTTGAATCGCAGGGAGGCAAAAACTAAAAACGTATAGCTATTAAGTATAGTATTAAGGCCCTTTCAGGAGTGGTGCTTATGGAATTAAGTACTAAAGCCAGTGGGCTAGCAAAAATGTGTGGTCATTGTAATGTTGAGATAAAAAGATTGTTGTCCACTAGTGTTGATCGAACCGTTCGAGAAAAGTTGTTCAAGTCGAACTTCACGATTTCTTAGAACTCGAGCTGAACTGAGTATTTTACTATTTGTTTGAGTAAATGTTCAAGTTCGACATGGCGTACGACATGCTATTTTAATAGTTTTCATGTCCGAAAATTGGTATCACTGCGGCAGTTTTTAGGCGCATTAAATCAATGTAAAGCGCGCCAGAAAGTACGATCCACTCAAAAATCTGGTGTCAGGTATACTTTGCATAGTAAACACATTGCGCCTAAAAAGGCCAAATCATGGCCCACAGAATATCATTGGGCAATGGAGGCGCATAACATATCATTATCATTATTAGTTTATGTAATGTGCCTCAATAGGCACATTGTGTTTGGAGGCACACAGCTACTTTTAGGTACATTCAATTTCGTGCCCGTGTATAATGCGCCTAGTGCGATGTACTGTTATGGATGGTAATTACAGCTTCTCCTCACCTGTATAGGTATAAAAATTAACCCGAACATCTTCTCTCACTGGCTTTAATGGGATTCCGGGGGGGTGTGGCCAGCTATGTGAAGGGACAGATGTGTTAATGTGGAGCTCCATCAGAAACTGCTTATTTCCAGCAACTACAGCCCTTGAAATGGGTAGCAAACTCTCCAAAAGAGCCCCTAAGACGCCCAAACCTCCTGCTACAAGTGAGTGGCCTCTTACTAATTACTTTGCTCCGCTTTCGGATCTGGCGGATGACTTGCCGTCTTCCCGCGCCTCGACCCCGGAGCCGCCATCTTGCCCGCCAGGCCAGCGGGGCCAGTCTTCAACAGCTCCTAAGCAGACTGCGAGGGAATCCGATAGGACACGAGAGACTTTAATGGGATTCCCGTTGGAGTCGAACCTCGAACCGAACACACTAAAGTTCGAGGTTCGACTCGAACATTTTACTGTTCACTCATCACTATTGTCCATATTAATAGTAAATAAAGTAGCATATGAAATTCAGTGGCTTGGTGTTTATTCTGTCCTCCGAGTTTTTTCCATGACTCATGTACCAGTATGACACCCCATTGCTAGCTAGCAGTGGAGTTCTGCACAGGTTCTTGTAACCTAGGAGCAATGGGGTTGAGACCAACCACAGCACTAGCCCCATTTCTTAAGAGACCCGTAGCAACCAAAAATGTGTTTAGCCGTGGTTTAGTTCATCTTGTATCCCAACTATACATGATTTCTACAAATTCACAACAGAAAAAACTGGGACATGATATGAACAGAGCCTTATTTTTTTTTTCTCTGCAGTAGGTTAGCTCAATGATGATATGATGGTGTGCCCATTTACTGTAGCACATCTGGTGATCCTAATTCATTTTGTTTCCATCAAAAATGTGGGGACAACTTTGAAATAATGATAAATTATGAGCTAACTTTCACTTTGCTCCCTCTGTGGCAGAGAAAAATGGAATGGAGAACATGGCATACATTTCATACTTTACAGTGTTTACTATAAAAGCATATAATGTAATGAATGTACACCATAAAAGAGCACAAGTAATATATCAGAACACACAATGTTGTAAGATATTATTTGAACTTTCAATCCCACTACTATGAGTGGTCTATGGATGGTACCGGACACTGAACAAAGCTGATATGCACTGTATTCCATGGGGCCAGAGATCAGAGGTTTAATTACCTTCAGACTTACATTCACCTGCTGTGCTCAAAGCTTTCATCTCACCTTAGAAATTGAGATTTTAAAGTTAGAGACTGCACATTAAGGAGAATACTATATGGAAGGTAAATGTACCATAAAGGAGTAGGTCAATGTAAATACCCTAAGGGTATACATTATTGTAATATAAAACTTGAAAAAAGTGTTGTTTTCATGTAATGTTGTTCCTATTTTTTTAATGTCATCTTTAAAACAATTTTCTCTATACAGGTTTTTCAAGTTGTTAATAAGAAGCACAAAAAACTTATCCCTTATAGCATCTTGTGTGGCTCCCCACATTACCCATGACACCTTTATAGTACTTAAAGGGATTGTCCACTTTATAATGTCTTTATAGTGTCTATGCTTATTATGTGTGTAATAGGGAAGCAAACAATTTTATAATATAAATGTATTAAAATTCTGCTCATGTACCTAGCTAATACCAGTGTAGTAGGCCCCTATAAAGAAAACCAAAATTTCATAGACCAAATTCCTGCCCAAAGCAATGGCTGCTATGGAGTAACCCTATGGACAAAACAGTCATGTAACCACCACAAAGGTCATGGTATCCAGTAGGTTTTTGAGGAGCAGAACTTCTCCAGTATTACCACCTCAATCAGCATCTTATCATGTGACAACCACACAGGTCATGTGACCCTGGTATCCAGATAACAATATTGTATGGAGGAGCAGAACTTCTCCAATATTACTACCTCCAGCAGTGTCTTATGATGTGACCACTTCACAGGTCATGTGACCCCTGGTATCCAGATAACAGTAGTGTATGGAGGAGCAGAACTTCTCCAGTATTACCACCTCCAGCAGCATCTTATCATGTGACCACCACACAGGTCATGTGATCCCTGATATCCAGGTAACAATAGTGTATGGAGTAGCAGAACTTCTCCAGTATTGTCACCTCCAGCAGCATCTTATAATGTGACCACCACACAGGTCATGTGAACCCTGGTATCCAGATAACAATAGTGTATGGAGGAGCAGAACTTTTCCAATATTACCACCTCCAGCAGCATCTTCTCATATGACCACCACACAGGTCATTTGATCCCTGATATCCAGGTTACAGTAGTGTATGGAGGAGCAGAACTTCTCCATTATTACTACTAGAGATGGGCGAATCGATTTTAACGAAGTGGAATTCGTTTAGAATTTCAGGAAAACTTCAGCTCTGAACAAAGTCGAAGTTTCGGGTACTTCACGTGAACAAAGTGTGCTTTTGATTGATAAAATGGCTGCGAGCACATGGCGCTACATGGGGCAAAGCACTCTGGGAGGAAGAAGGGCATAGCCTGCATGACATGTGCAGAGATGAAGCCAATCAGAGACCGGCGGGATTCTGTAACGTCACCGCACTATATAAGTCCGGGCGCGACGCCGGGAGCTCACACTCCTCTCACTGTACTGATCAGGGAAGGTGCTGCCCCGGCTGATTGTGATAGCTCTCACTGAAGAACTGATTTTTATACAGCGATTTTTGTGGGGTGTCTCAGGTTGTCTCAGAGACTGCTTCTCTTAATGTTCTATTTCTGATTTTTTGGGGTATTGGATCTGAAATCCAGTGTGCGTCCACTGCAGCTGCATATACATTCAATATCCAAGTGGGATCTAAGCCAGTTCCTGTTATATTCATTTAAAGAAACAGCGTTTTTACAATACAAATACCACTTCATTTTTGGGTGCTCAATTCTATTGCGCAATTTACATCCAGGCTTTAATTAAGTGTTGTTTTGCTGGTGTGCCGACCCCAAGAAACCGTCATTTTCAACGCCAAAAAATATACATATTTCCTGTAGCATAAATCACAAGCGAAGTTTAATTACAATTTTATCTCTTGTTGTGTGGCGTAGAAAACACGCAATTGTAACACGCTACAAAGCTACAAGCTAGTTTGTGGTTGCTCAATTCTTTTGCGCAATTTACATCCAGGGGTTAATTAAGCATTGTTTTGCTGGTGTGCTGACCCCAAGAAACCGTCATTTTCAACGCCAAAATATATACATTTTTCCTGTAGCATAATTCACTAGCGAAGGTTAATTACAATTTTATCTCTTGTTGTGTGGCGTAGAAAACACGCAATTGTAACACGCTACAAAGCTACTAGTTTGTGGTGGCCCAATTGTTTGGCCCAATTTAAATCCAGGGGTTAATTAAGCGTTGTTTTGCTGGTGTGCTGACCCCAAGAAACCATCATTTTCAACGCCAAAATATATACATTTTTCATCAAACAGTGTCTGTACATTTTAGAACAAACAGTATTTTCGACAGAGAGGGGGGCAGGCTTTTCACCTCAGGGGCAGAGGCAAAACATTCCTACGGGTGCAGCACAGCAAGGGGCCCCGTGCAAAAGGGGTCCCCCTCGGTTGAGGCCACAACCCCGCTGCATTAGCGGCCTTTACTGACTAGCAACCCCAAGGGTTTTTTGAGGGTTTACGGGCATCCACTTCCTCCCAGATACACTAAAACCCCCCAGCCAAGAGTCAGGGGAACGTCAGCATAACCCTTATTTGGCCCTCCCGGGGGAGGGGTCGCGGCCCTCACCTGTCCTCAACCCGCCCTGCCCCTTCGGTTCCCTCAGCCAGAGTTTTAAAGTGGGGGGGCCAGCGCCACTATATAGCGGGAGAACAATTTGAGGGGGCAGTCAGCAGTATTTGGCAGCGAAGAAGGGGGCCAATACCCCCGCTTCTTGCAGTGGGGCGGCAAATATAATTTGAGTGGCAGGGGAGGTCATGTTGTGGAGTCGCCTTTGCATCCCCAAGCCCCGGTGATGGGGACAGCAGGACGATGAACACAAATAATGATGATGTACCGACCGCACGGGGGGAGCCCCGGGGGGAGGCAAGGCTTCATTCTCAGGGAAAAAAGGGTAGCTTGCGCTTCAGGCAGGGGCGCACCCCCAGCAAGGGGGGTCTGGGGCCGTGAGTCACAGGTAGCAGCAAGGTGAGGTCGGGACCCAACGCCATGGGGAAAAAAATCCCCGCTTGCAGGAAAGAAAGACCACAGGGGTCAGCGAGGCAGCGCGGCATAGTAACTCAGTGGAGCTTTGGGGCGGAAAAACCGTACTGGGCGGTGGGCTTCTTTGCTAAACACCGGAGGATCTGTAAGCGAAAGTGAAGGGTGGGGGGGAGCTAACTTTGGCCCCCACGGCCCTGCGTCAACAACGCGTCACCATCCGTGCCGGGGAGAAACACCAGAGGGGGGTTTCCCCTGCCGCCGTAGCAACAGCAGCAGCGCCCAGTGGCACCATGCCATTGCAGCCATAAAGGGCTCCACCACCCTGCAAAAGGGGAGCTGTTTCTTTTGACATCTTTCCCCCGGTCCAGACTCCGCTCCTCGCTACTCTTTGGTGCCAGCAGTCGTTCAGCGAGGCGATTGCAAAGAGACAACAGTAGCGTCCAACCTCCTAAGGGGACCGTTTCTCCGTCCAAGTTTTTTTGGTACGCAGTCCCCCCCCTTTCTAAATGGTGGGGCTCTGCACCATTAGAGAACAAAAGGCTTGTGCCGAGCCGAGATGGAGGGGTTCCAAACTGTAATTTTTTTTCCAAAAGGCGTACCACCTTCATAAATATTAAACAGAAAGTTGGCCCGTCCTTATTTTCGGTTTTTCCAAAAGGGGCAAGCAAACAACGCTTGGGGCTGTAACTACGGTCAGGGCACGTACATTTTCCTTTTTTGGCCCACAGGGGAATGTGCTTCCGCCCCGGCACACAAAAAACTTGGCAGGGAAAGCCGCTTTCTCCTCCACGTTGTCAAACTGCTGTTCCGGCCCCTTGTTCGCCTCCTCCTCCCCCCACCACCACCCCATTTCAGCCCCCACAATATGCCCATTATACCACATGTGTAGGGACGCGGTGTCACGCAGTTTTACACCCGGCTTGCCTCGGGGAACGAAGTCACACAGGGAAACTGCTCCGCGTCATCAGCAAAAATCGATGTGGCTTTTTCCGCGCCCCAAATGCAAAACGGGAAACCAGGGGAGGACAAGGAAGGAACATGGGTCCCGCTGCACCCGGGGGGATGGCCATGCCCTGCATGGCGCACTGTTCAATGGTTTGAAAGGTTCTGAAGTCTTCCACCCATTTCAAACATTCTGAAAATTGGGGAGGAAAAATCTGCTGACTTTACCATTCTACAAAGCCGGGAAACCCTCCTCGAGTTTCAGCGGCAGAACGGTCCCCCCCCCAACACACTCTGATATGTGATTTTCCCCCCCTGGAAATTCAGCCCGCACATGTTGGGCCCACTGTTTATGAACGAAAAAAGGGAATTAACATTTTTGATGATCCCGGCAGATAGAAGTACTCCCCTGGAACTTTGATGTAAAACCCTGGCAGCTCTGGTGACACCTCCGTTGTTGAGGCCATTCGGGAGGCGACGTTTTTTCAGTCGCCAAACTACGGGGGGAAAAAGTCACCACTGCTTCATGTCCGGAACATATCTGAAAAAAAAGTCTGGCAGGGGGCTGGAGACAGGCGACTACATCCGTGGGCCCCATGAGCCCGGTGGGGACGAATGGGAGGAGGAGAGGAGACATTGAGCAGAAGCATTGTCTGATGAAATGAGTGGATTTTCTACCCAGGTGACAAGAGAGGAGGAGCAGGAGCAGCTGGAGGAGGTGATGGAGATGAGGAAGACGAGGCAGATGACCCCCAAGCACCGTGGCAGTATACAGTGGAAATGGAGGCAGGGAGCCCCTCGGAGTCACTTGTGCAGATGGCCCGCAGCATGCTTATTTGCCTGGCAAAGTGACAGCCGAATAGTCAGCATCCGGCAGAGGGATTGACTTCTGCTCTCCACCCTATTGGACCCTCGCTACCGGTCCAAAATGGGAGCCTTTTTCCCAGCTATTGAGAGGGAGGACAAACTCAAATACTATAGGAAATCCTCCGTAATCATTGGGCCCGCTGCCTATGTGTGGCAACGTCCCTCCTCTGACAGGTCTGACCGGGGGGTTCTCAGCGCTCACGTACTACTGCCGCGGCTGCTGGGGAAGGTGGGGGGTAGGAGCAGTACCAGCTCCATCAAGCATAACTAAGTCTGGAGTCACTGTTTGCAGCTTCCTTCACCCGCCTAGTGAGGAGGGTAGTCGCAAGCCAGCAGCAGCAGGACCTGGAGCAAATCCCTGAAACCAACAGGTGGTGGCCTACTTGGACAGCACTCTGCCACCCCAGTTAAAGATCCGCTGGACTACTGGGCAGCCAAACTTTGATGTGTGGCCGCAACTTGCCGAGTTTGCAGTGGAGAAGCCGTCCTGCCCGGCCAGTAGTGTGGCATCAGAGCGGGTGTTCAGTGCGGCGGGGGCCATCGTTACCCCAAGGAGAACCCGCTTGTCCACGGGAAATGTGGAACGACTGACCTTTGTCAAGATGAATCAGGCGTGGATCGGCCAGGATTTCCCACACCAATGCCTTAGGCGTCAGACTACATCAGCCATGACGCCTCACCCAAACTGTGAGAAATGAGTCTGGGTTCAAACTACCTGCCTCAGCCACTATTCTGATGCCGCCACCCGCCTGATGCCACACATCTGCTGACAGTTTCTCCATCTCCCACCAACCATCTTTACCAGGGATGGTTTTGGGGCCCCCCAAACCTCCACACTGTTTTAAATTGTCCCCCACGGTCTGCCCCTCTTGCTGTTTGTTTTTGTGGTTTGCTGCCGTGACCTCCACACGGGTGCCATTGCCCCACTCTGTGGCCAAATCGTGTTTTTGCCCCTCCAAAAGCCCATTGTGCCACTCCCTGACCCCCATGCTGCTGATGGGGCCCTGCTCCCGTGACCTCCACACGTTTCATTGTGATCGCCCTAAACCTCATGCTGCTCCCTGGGGTTCCCTTCCCGTGACCTCCCCACTGTGCATTTTTCCCACCCCCTTTTCCCTACCCCTTTGTTTTGCCCCTCCAGAATTTTAAATTTCCCAAAAGGGGAAACCTTTTGCTGGCTGTGGGCTGCCGTGACCCCCCAAAACTGTGTCATTTTTGCCACGTCTAACCTCATCGCTTGCGTGGTGCTGCCGTGACCTCAACACTTGCCCATTGTCCCACCGGGTGGCCTACCCCTGTTTTTCCCAACTTCCAGAATGTGATTGTCCCACTGTCTGCCCTCATGCTGCTGCTTGGCTGCGCCGGGGACCACACATTTGGGCCCTTTGACCCCAAAACCCCTTTTGGCCCCCTCCTGTTTTTGCCCCCTTCCCCAAAAATGTGATTGTGCCACGTCTGACCCATGCTGCTTGTGGGGCGCTCCCGGACCTACACATGTGTCATTGTCCCACCTGGGGCCTATTTCCGGGTTTTTTCCCAACCTCCAAAATGTCTTTGGGCCCAACTGTTTGACCTCATGCTGCTGTTCCGTGCCCTACACCTGTGTCATTGTCCCCCACTGTCTGCCTTTTGCGTGCGTGGCTGCTGCCGTCCCTCCCACTGTGTCATTTTTGCCATGTCTGACCTCATGCTGCTGCTGTGGCGCTGCTTTGACCAAACACCTGTGCCCATTGTCCCACTCTGTGGCCTACTCCGGTTTTTCCCAACCCCCAAAGTCATTTGAAATGCCTGACCTCATGCTGCGGTTTCCCGTGCCTTTCCCACACTGTGGCCCCATTGTGCCCCCTTTTTTCCCTTGGACCCCTCATGCTGTTTGCTGTGGGCTGCCGTGACCTACAAATGTGTCATTGTCCCCCACTCTGTGCCTTTTACCTCCTGTTTTAAAACCCCCTTTTTTCCAAAGAATGCCCAATTGTGCCACTGTTAAAACCTAAAGCGGGCTGCGTGGCTGCTCCCGTGCCCTAACACTGTGTCATTGTCCCCTCTGGGGCCCTATCGTTGTTTTTTGCCACCCCCAGAATGTAATTGTGCCCTGCCTGACCTCATGTGCTGATGTGGTGCTCCCCGTGACCTCCACACTTTTGTCATTGGGGCCACGTCTGCCTCTTTTTTTTCTGGGGTGGCTGCTGCCGTGCCCTCCACCTGGGGTCTTTGTCCCCCCTCTGGGGCCCTTTACTGGGGGTTTTGCCCCCTCCAGAATGTATTGTCCCCACTGCCTGCCCTATGCTGCTGTGTGGTGTTTGCCGGGACCCCAAACACTGTGTCATTGTCCCAAATTTTCTGACCTCATGCTGCGGCTGGGGCTGCTGCCGTGACCTCCAAAATGTGTCTTTTGTCCCACTCTGGGCCCCTACTCCTTTTTTTTGCCCCCTTCCAAAAATGTTTTTTGCCATTTGGCCTAAACCTCATGTTTCTGTGGGGCTCTGCCGTGCCCACCACACGGTCATTGTCCCACTTTTGGCCTTTTTTTTCCTGTTTTTGCCACCCCAGTGTCATTGTCCACTTTTTTGGCCTATCTGTTTTGCCACCTCCCAGGGGTCATTGTCCCATGCCGGGACCTCCTTTGCTGCTTTTGGGGGTTCTGCCTTTAACCTCCACACTGTGTCATTGTGCCACTGTCTGACCTCAGGGCTGCTGCTGTGGCGCTCCCTTGCCCCTAAAACACTGTGTCATTGTCCCACTCTGGGGGCCTACTTGTTTTTGCCACCTCCAGAATGTCATTGTGCCACTGCCTGACCTCATGCTGCTTCTGCCGTGACCTACACACTGTGTCATTGTGCCACTGTCTGACCTCATGCTGCTGCTGTGGCTGCTGCCGTGACCTACACACTGTGTCATTGTGCCACTGTCTGACCTCATGCTGCTGCTGTGGCTGCTGCTATGACCTACACACTGTGTCATTGTCCCACTCTGTGGCCTACTCCTGTTTTTGCCACCTCCAAAATGTCATTGTGCCACTGCCTGACCTCATGCTGCTGCTGTGGCTGCTGCCGTGACCTCCACACTGTGTCATTGTGCCACTGTCTGACCTCATGCTGCTGCTGTGGCTGCTGCCGTGAACTCCACACTGTGTCATTGTCCCACTCTGTGGCTTACTCCTGTTTTTGCCACCTCCAGAATGTGATTGTGCCACTGTCTGACCTCATGCTGCTGCTGTGGCTGCTGCTGTGACCTACACACTGTGTCATTGTCCCACTCTGTGGCCTACTCCTGTTTTTTCCACCTCCAGAATATCATTGTGCCACTGCCTGACCTCATGCTGCTGCTGCCTTGACCTACACACTGTATCATTGTGCCACTGTCTGACCTCATGCTGCTGTTGTGGCTGCTGCCGTGACCTCCACACTGTGTCATTGTGCCACTGTCTGACCTCATGCTGCTGCTGTGGCTGCTGCTGTGACCTACCCACTGTGTCATAGTGCCACTGTCTGACCTCATGCTGCTGCTGTGGCTGATGCCGTGACCTACACACTCTGTCATTGTGCCACTCTCTGACCTCATGCTGCTGCTGCTGTGACCTCCACACTGTGTCATTGTGCCACTCTGTGACCTATTCCTGTTTTTTCCACCTCCAGAATGTCATTGTGCCACTGTCTGTCCTCATGCTGCTGTGGCTAGCGCCGTCACCTCCACACTCTCTCACTAATGTTGCCACCTGAGCTCTCAGCTTGTTTTTTCCAGCTTTCTCTGGCATGACTTTATCAGGCAACATTCCCGCTTCAGTTTTTTTTGGTCAGTTTTGCCTTCTTAAGTGCCCAGGGAATTTTATAGTGAAGCGATTCTTAGAGCGGTGGCAGTCATGTGCGTGTCATACTAAAACACAACATTGTATGAAGACCAAACCAAACTCCCTCGGCATATTTAACCGTGGCACAACGGTCTACAGCATCCTGCAGGCTCTGTGCAGCCTGGAAATAGCTTTTTTTAACTTGATTCGTGCCGAAGTAATTCGGAACGGAACAAATTTCGGAAAATTCGCCCATCTCTAATTATAGTCCCAGAGATCTCCATTAACTTTTGTAGACACTAATATACGAAATATCAAGGTACAGCCTCCTCAATAAGATTACATATAATTATAGTTCCTTGCACTTCTCAGTGCAGGGAAATGACCATTGATTCACAGTGTGGGCTCTGCTTTTCATACTTTTCATGAGCATATATAAGATGTACATGATGTGTTCTCTTAACAGGAAAATGAAGACAATAAGACAACACATATAGTGACTGGTAAGGACATGAAAAGAACAAGGGGAAGGGAAGAAATCCCATGTAAAATTCTGATGGTTTTGGAATTAATAGAAATAGAGGAAAAACAGCAAACTTTGGAGAAATAAATAAACACTATATGGTTTTTGGGTGTGTCTAACACAAACTAACAATCGTTCCAATAGCAATCAAAACAATTTTATTGAATATCGCTCAAATCTGCAAATATGCAGGGAATTACCAAATTGACTTAACTTATGCAGTTAATGTCTACCGATAAACTATAAAATACTGATCAATGGCGGATGTAACCTTTATGAATTGGTCACTGAAAAGTAAGGTTTAAAAAGTTAATCACGTAAATAGTAAAAATAAGTTATTTGTAAAAATTAATATCTAAGGAAATGAGTGCAGAGGAATTATTAAAAAGATTGTGTTATTGGAGAAATTACCTTCACCGATGCGGCCTCAGCTGAAGCTTCTGTATAAATTAGTTTAATAACATGCATAATTGGCTCCATTAAAGCACAAAGGCTGAAGTTTTAAGAACTATAAAAGCTGCAAGTTTATTCTCCCAGAAAATGAGCTAATGGGATTGAGTGAGAATATATAGAGGAGACCTTACGTGTACATGATGCAAGAAAAGTCTTCAAATTTGCAGGAATCTATATTGTATACTATGTTTGCAAGTTAAAGAAAAGGTTGAGTAGTCACAATGTCTTGCTCACCCAAGGTTTAGCTAAGGTGAATGTGGTAAACTTCAGAAGCATATAAATATAGGACCAAAGTTCTGGATCCACACACTAAGTTTTGAAGCAGTTTTTGTGGCAAATAATTGAGACAAACCTAAGATTCAAAAGAAAGTAGAAGCATCAATCTTTCCTGTCAGTTAGGGTTGACGTATATAGTTTTTGGTGCAATTTTTCATGCAATTCTTTGAACCCAAACCAAACAGTAAATCCAAAAAGATCCAAAATGAATGGTTTTGACTAAAAAACTACATTAAAACTGGTGATTTTATTGACCAAATGACAGCCACAAACCTTGGCCCAGCCATGTGTTTATTAACTCAAGCTAACAGCTTAGATCATTAGTAGAGATGGGCGAATTTCCCGAAATTCGGTTCGTTCACTTCGCCGAATTTCTCGGCAAAAAATAACTTCGTTCCGAATTACTTCGGGATGAATCACGTTAAAAAAACAGCTATTTCCAGGCTGCAAAGAGCCTGCAGGGTGCTGTAGAACATTGTGCCATGCTTAAATATGCAGAGGGAGCTTGGTGTGGTGTTGATACGATGTTGTGTTTTAGCATGCAGCAGATGACTGCCCCCGCTTTAGAATCGCTTCACTCTAAAATTCACTGGGCCACTTAAAAGGGCAAAACTGCCCAAAAACTGAAGGGGGAATGTACCCTGATAAAGTCATGCCAGCGACGCTGGGAAAAACAAGTGAGGGATAAGGTGGCAACATCAGTGACGGAGTGTGGAGGTGACGGCGGGGCCGCCACAGCAGCAGATGGAGGTCAGAGAGTGGCACAATTACATTCTGGAGGTGGCAAAAACATGAGTAGGCCACAGAGTGGCACAATGACATAGTGTGGAGTTGACAGCATCAATAGCAGCAGCAACATGAGGTCAGACAGTGGCACAATGACATTCTGGAGATGGCAAAAACAGGAGTAGGCCACAGAGTGGCACAATGACAAAGTGTGTAGGTCACGGCAGCAGCCACAGCAGCAGCATGAGGACAGACAGTGGCACAATGACAGAGTGTGTAGGTCACGGCAGCAGCCACAGCAGCAGCATGAGGTCAGACAGTGGCACAATGACAGTGTGTAGGTCATGGCAGTAGCCACAGCAGCAGCATGAGGTCAGACAGTGGCACAATGACATTCTGGAGGTGGCAAAAACTGGAGTAGGCCACAGAGTGGCACAATGACAGAGGTGGGAGGTGCCCGGCGGCAGCAGCATGAGGTCAGACAGTGGCACAATGACACAGTGTGGAGGTGGGGTGGCAATCCCAGTCCCTGGTAAAGATGGTTGGTGGTAGATGGAGAAACTGTCAGCAGATGTGTGGCATCAGGCGGGGGGGGCGGCATCAGATTAGTGGCTGAGGCAGGTAGTTTGAACCAGACTAATTTCTCACAGTTTGGGTGAGGCGTCATGGCTGATGTAGTCTGGCGCCTAAGGCATTTATGTGTGGAAATCCTGGCCGATCCACGCCTGATTCATCTTGACAAAGATCAGTCATTCCACATTCCCGTGGACAAGCGGGTTCTCCTTGGGGTAACGATGGCCCCGCCGCACTGAAATCCCGCTTGATGCCACACTACTGGCCCGGGCAGGACAGCTTTTTCCACTGCAAACTCGGCAAGTTGTGGCCACATCCAGTTTGGCTCCCCAGTAGTTCCAGCGGATCTTCTAACTGGGGGGGCCCAGAGTGCTGTCCCAAGTAGGCCACAACTGTTGGTTCAGGGTCTGCTCAGGCCCTTCTGCTGCTGCTGCTGGCGACTTCCCTCTTCACTAGGCGGGTGAAGGAGTGCTCATCAGGGGACTCCAGACTTAGGTTGCTGTGATGGAGCTGGTACTGTTTCTACCCCCCACCATCCCCCCAGCGCGCGGCTGTAGTACGTGAGCGCTGAAGAACCCCCCGGTCAGGCTGTCAGAGGAAGGACGATGCCGAACATAGGCGCAGCCAAACTGATACGGAGAATTTCCTATAGTATTTGAGTTTGTCCTCTCTCTCAATAGCTGGAAAAAGGCTCCATTTTGGAACCGGTAGCGAAGGGTCAATAGGGTGGAGGCCAGAAGCATCCCCTCCAGATTTGTATTGTGTCACTACCCAGGCAATTAGCAGATGTGGGCATCTGACAAGTGACTTCGAAGGGCTCCTGCTCCATCTCCACTGTATGCTGCCACGGTGCTTGCGGGTCATCTGCCTCGTCTTCCTCATCCCCAAATCTACCCCCTCCAGCTGCTCTGTTCCTCTCTCTTGTCACCTGGGTAGAAAACCCACTAATTTCACCAGTCAATGTTCTGCTCCAATGTCCTCATCCTCCTTCTCCTCCATTTCATTCCCCACCGGACTCATTGTGGCCGCGAGATGTAGTCGCCACGTCTCCATTTCCCTGCCAGACAGATTTTTCAGCATCTGTTCCAGGACATGAAGCAAGTCGAAAGACGTTATTCATCCGTAGTCCTGGCGATGGACAATAAGTGGCCTCTCGAATGGCCTCAAAAAACGGCAGGTGTCACGCATGGGGCTGCCATGGCTGACATCAAAGTTACACAGGGGAATACTCCTGTCCTCCTGGATCATCAAAAAATCGTTAATGGCCTCTCTTTTGTTCATACAGTCAGTCCAACATGTGCAGGCTGAAATTCCAAGGGGTGGAAAAAATCGCATATCAGAGTGTGTTGGGGAGGCCGTTTCTGCACTCGCAAAGGGAGGGTGTTCCTGGCTTTGTAGGAATGGATGAAGTGCATGCAATTTTCCCTGGCCATTTTCAGAATCTTCTGAAGGATCGGTGGGAACTTTCAGGAACCTTTTCACAAAACCAGATTGAAACACGTGCTCCATGCAGGGGCGCATGGACCATCCCTCCTGGGTTTTGCAGGCGGAACCATGTTCCTCCCATTGTCCGTCACCATGGTTCCGATTTGCAGTTGGCGCGGAGAAGAAAGCCACACATCGATTTCTTGCTGCATGACGCGGAGCAGTTCCTCCACTGTGTGACTTCATTCCGCCGAGGCAAGCCAGGTGTAGAACTGCGTGCCCACTGCTTGTCCCCTACCACATGTGGTATGATGGAGCAGTACTTGTGGAGGCTGAGTTGGTTGGTGGGTGGTGGAGGAGGAGGAGGCGGAAATTGGGCGAGGAGCCGCAGTTTGACAACGTGGAGGGGGAAGCGGCGTCTCTGTCCAAGTGTTGGTGTGCCTGGGCCAGAAGACATTCACCCAGTGGGCCGTAAAGGACATGAAACTGGCCCTGACCGTAGTTACAGCTCCAGACGTCCGTGCTGCCGTGCACCTTGGAACAAATGATAAGCTCAAGTTACTGGCCCCCCTTTGTTTACATATTTATGAACTGCTGGTACTGCCCCTTTTTGGAAATAAATTACGGCTTGGAAACTCTCCCTCTCGGTTGGCACAAAACCATTAGTTCTCTGAACGGTGCAGAGTCCACCATTTGGAAAGGGAGGGACTGCAGCACCAACAACTTGGACAGGAGTATGGTCAGCTTCTGCACCTTAGGATGGTTGGACGCATTCTGTTGTCTCTTTGCAATCGCCTCGCTGAACGACTGCTGGCGCCATGAGTAGCGAGGAGCAGAAGCATCTGGACGGGGAAATGATGTCAAAGAGAAACAGCTTCCTTCTGCAGAGGTGGTGTTGCCTTGACTGGCTTCAATGGCATGCATGCCGCTGGGCGCTGCTGCTGCTGTAGCAGCGGCGGCAGGATGGACCACCACATCAGAGCCACGTTTCTTCCTGGCCACCGGATGGTGACGTTGCATGTGTTGACGCAGGGCCATGGTGCCAACGTTAGCTCCCTGGCCACGCTTCACTTTCTGCCTACAGTTTCTACATATACCCATAATCGGCTCCTCCGGTGTCTTAGCAAAGAACTGCCACACCGCCGAGTTTCGGATTTTACCGCCATCGCTCCGCACTTAGTGACTACTGCCGCTGCTGCCTCACTGAGCCCTGTGCCTACTTTCTTGGACCTGCGAAGCGGGTTTTTTACCCCGTGGCCGCTTTGGGTCCCGACCTCACACTGCTGCTATTCTGCTGACTAACGGCCAACGACCACTTGCTGGCTGCGCCCCTGCCCGACGCGCAAGCTGACGCCCTCTACTCCTGACGATGATGAAGCCCTTGCCTCACCCGGCCCCCAAGTGCAGTCGGCTACATTTATCATCTATTTTGTGCTTCATCGTCACTGCTGTCCTCATCACCGGTCTTGGGATGCAGAGGCTGACCCCTCACAAAAATGACCTCCCATGCACTCTCAACAAACTATACTTTGCCGCCTCTGCAAGAAGCAGGGGTATTGGCCCCATTTGTTCATCCTGCTTTATAGTGGCGCTGGCCCAGACCACATAGTAGATCTCTGACTGAGGGAACCGGATGGGACAGAGGCGGGTTGAGGACAGGTGAGGGCCCCTGACCCGTCCCGGGCCTGCCAACTAAGGGTTGTGTTGACGTTCCCACCCAACTCTTGGCTGGGGTTGTCAGATGTCATCTGGGAGGAAGTGGATGACCTAGTCAACCAATCAAGAACCTTGGGTTGCTAGTCAGCAAAACGGCCGCTAGATGACAGTGGCAGGTTGTGGCCTCACCGGTGACCCCTGCTGCGACGTCCCTTGCTGTGCTGCGACCTGGGCTGGAATGTTTGTGCCTCTGCCACTCGCAGGTGAAGAGCTGCCACCTCTCTGTCTGATATACTGTTTGTTAAAATGTACAGACCCCTGTTTGATGGGAAGATATCTGTATATGATAAATACACACCCTGTATTTGGGCTCCAAATAAACCAGTAACAAGCTTGGTAACCTTGGATATAAATTGCGCTCCACAAGTGGGCAGGAAAAATTGACTTGTATGTGCCGTTTAAAAACTCTGTGTATTTTATGAATATAAAGCACAAAACAGGCTTAATTAACCTTTGGATATGAATTTTTGCTACAGGGAAATTTTTTTGTGGGGTGAAAAAAACAAAGTTTCTTTTACTGAGTACAATGCAGAAACATGCGCCAAACAATTGAGCAACCACAAAACGAGCTTTATAGGTGTTACATGGCGTGTTTTTACGCTTTCCAAAAAAGAGAAAAAATTGTAATTAACTTCGCTTGTGAAATTTTGCTACAGGAAAATTGTCATTTTTGGCGGTGAAAAAGACCTTTTATTTTTGTCACCACAGCAGAAAAAAACGCTTAATTAACCCCTGGATGTTAAAATTTCGCAAAAAAATTGAGCAGCCAAAATACTAGCTTTGTAGCATGTTACACAAAAAAATTGCGTGTTTTTCTTTTGCTACACACAAGAGAAAAAATTTTGTAATTAAACTTCGCTTGTGAATTATGGTACAGAAAATTGTAATTTTTGGCGGTGAAAAAAGACGGTTTCTTGGAGTCAACCACAGCAGCAGAAAACGTTAATTAACCTCTGGATGTAAATTGAGCAAATGAGTGGTATTTGTTTTTGTAAACGTGTTCCTTTAAATGAATCAACAGAAACTGGCTTAGATCACCTTGGATATTCAATGTGCTGTGAGCAGATATCATTAAAAATTTTTTATATGCAGCTGCAGTGGTCGCACACTGGACTTCCAGATCCAATCCCCAAAAAATCTGAAATGAACATTAGAGAAGCAAATCTCTGAGAACAAACTGAGACACCCACAACAAAACACTGTATAAAAATCAGTTCTTCAGTAAGAGCTATCAACATTAGCCGCCGGCAGCACCTTACTGATCAGTACAGGTTTAGAGGAAGTGTGAGCTCCCAGCGTCGGGCCAGACTTATATAGTGGGTTGACGTAAAGAATACCCGCGGTCTCTGATTGGTTCATCTCTGCAACATGTATGCAGGACAAGCCCTTCTTCCTCCAGTGTGCTTTGCCCCATGTAACGCATTGTGCTCACAGCCATTTTATCAATCAAAAGCACATTCGTTCACCCGATTACCCCAAACTTTTAATTGACTTCGTTCGAACGAAGTTTTCCTGAAATTCTAAACGAATTACTTTGTTAGAATCATATTCGCCCAACTCTAATCATTAGACTTGCTGTCTGGCCAAGATCTGTGACTATAATAAGGCTAATGTTACACATTGCATTTTTGAAAGTGCTTTTTATCTGCTGTTTTTCTGGTGTTTTTACCTGTATTATTTTGGACTAAAACCACCAGAACCAATGCAATTTGGATGCATTACATGCATTACATACATTTATTTTTTCGTTGTGACATTTTTTCTCACTTTGGATTCGTGTTTTGTATCAGTGGCTTTTTTTCCAGGTACATCATGCTGTAGGCAGGGCTGTTCCTAGGGGCAGGTGAGGCGGGCGATCGCCCGGGGCAACGGGGCTCCGCTCTCACCAGAGGGGGGCGCTGGCCGCCTTGCCCACCCTGCGGTTAACCCTGGACTCTGCACAGCCGTTGGAAAACAGCTGTTCAGAGTCAAAGCCAGCAGCTGTACACACTTATTGCAGCCGCTGCTACAAGGAGGAGGCAGGACAGATCGCTCCCCTCCTGCCTCCTCCCCTGTATGTATCGGCGCTCAGTGAGCGCTGATACATACACAGCGTCACAGGGGGCGCACGGCTTTCACCACGGCCCCTGCGACGCTGAGTCTCGGCTCCCGTCCCAGGAGACCCCGGGAGCTGGGTGTAAGCGGTGTGATGACGTCACGCCGCTTACACTGAATCCCGGCTCTGGGGACTTGGGCGCTGCAGGGATCCTGGAATGGTAAGTTTTTTTATGGTATTATCTTTAGCTATAGGGGGGAAAACTGGCTACAGGGGGGGAAAACTGGCTACAGGGGGCAACTGACTACAGGGGGAAAATGGCTACAGGGGGGAAAATGGCTACACGGGGGAAAACTGGCTACAGGGGCCAACTGGATACAGGGGAGAACACTGGCTACAGGGGCAACTGGCTACAGGGGGAAACTAGCCGGGATACAGGGGGCAACTGGCTACAGGGGGAAACTAGCAGGGCTACAGGGGTGAAAACTGGCTACAGGGGGCAACTGGCTACAGGGGGCAACTAGCAGGGCTACAGGGGGCAACTAGCAGGGCTACAGGGGGCAACTGGCTACAGGGGGCAACTGGCTACAGGGCAACTATCATGGCTACGGGGCAACTAGCAGGGCTACAGGGGCAACTGACTAGGGGCAAATAGCAGAGCTACAGGGGCAACTAGCATGGCTACAGGGGCAACTGACTACAGGGGCAACTATCATGGCTACAGGGGCAACTGACTACAGGGGCAACTGACTATAGGGGCAACTATCATGGCTGCTGGGGCTACTATCTGGTTACCGGGGGGTATTACATGGCTACAGGGGCAACCATCTGGCTACAGGGGCAACTATCATGGCTGCTGGGGCTACTGTCTGGTTACAGGAGGGCAATTTAGCCTAGGAATGGCCCTGGCTGTAGGTGTGCTGATTTTCTCTCATAGACCTACTTTTTACTTGCTTGAGTAAATGTCTTTTACGTCTTTTTGGATGCACTTATGTGACTTTTTTCACATTATGCCAGAATGTAGGAATATGGAGTACACTTTCCATTTCCGTTTGCCCTGGATATCCATTTTCTCAATCACAGGTATGTCTGCCTCCTACGGCTCCACTTATCCCAACATGTCACAGAAACCATTGCTCTGATCTGATCCCCAATCCCTGCAGTGTAGATAAACCTAGGTTGGATTCACACAGTGTTTTTGATAGTTATTTTTCAGCAGTACATGCAAGTCAAAACCAGGAGTGTAGTCTAATTTGAGAAAAAGTATAATGGAAAGTCTTGTACCTCTTTTTTGTTTCTTACCCATTCCTTGCTATCTCCTAATCCTGGGCCCCCTCAGTACAACAACACTGTCATATCTCCCTTCTCTTATCACTTGTCCACTACAAACTACTTTAACCCCTCAAACCTAAAACCTTTTCCCTTAATCCTAGCTCCTTCGTTCTTCTCTCCGGAGATCTCTGGAATGCACAAGCTGTGTGCAGCAAACTTTTCTATATTTACGACCTCTTCCTCTCACATAACCTATACTTCTTAGGCCTGATGGAAAGTTAGCTTTGGCCATTTGGTGTGATGGAAAGTTGGCATTTGACATATCTTCCCTTGCTGCAGTATCTTGTGATGGCCTCCACTTTAATCTTGATCCGCACCCCAGTAACAAGCATGGTGGAGGTGTCAGCCTTCCCCTGTAAGATATCTGTTCCTTGGTCCTTATTCCACCTCTACCTTCACTCACTCTCTCTTCTTTTGAGGTGCACTCTGTCCTCATCTATCCTCCCTCCAACTTCCAAGTGGCTGTCATCTACAAACCTTCAAGCCCTGCCAATATTTTATTCAACCACTTCCCAAACTGGCTCTAACTCCCTATACATCGACATCCCAACGATCACCATGGGAGACTTCAACAATCCATACTGATACTCGCCATTCATCTGCCACTAAAATCTTATCACTTTCCACTTCCTTTGGCCTCGCTGCAGACACTCACAAGCAGTTTCACAAAATAGACCTAGGGTGACCCTAGTTTATGAACACTGGTGCTGACAGGTTATTTCTAAATGGCGTTAAAGCAGTGTAGAATGTGCAAGAATGTATGAACCTGTTCTTTTGCAGTTCACACATACAGGCTAGAGATAAGCAAAATTCTCAAAAGCTCTATTCGGCCGATTTGCCGAATTTCACTAAAAATTGTTTTGATCCGAATTTATTAGCAGCGAATCGCGTAAAAAAATAGCTATTTCCTGTCTGTGGAGAGCCTGTAGGATGTTGTAGAACATTATGCCATCTCAAATATGCATGGGAGCGTGGTTTGGTCTTCATACAATTGTGTTTTATTTGAATGAGTGACGGCCCCGGGGTTACTAGAATGTTCAACTTTCTGGGCATTTACAGGGGCAAAACCCCGCCCAAATAACTGAAGGGGGAATGCAGTTTTAAAAAGGAAAATGTCAGTCCCAGTTTAGAAAGAACCGAGTGGGGGCCCAGATTTCTATAGCTAAAAAAGCAAAAGTAGGTTTCCTTGAGAGGCCAGGTCACGCACAGAAAAAGGGAATCACGCGGGGGGGTTTTCCCCGGTGAACCGAGTGCCGTTGTGTATCTAGGCCATGTGTTGACCACCACCCCCAACGGTTCTTGAATGGTTGACTAGGTCATCCACTTCCCCCCAGAAGACATTGAAAAAAAGGGCAAGAGTCGGGGGGTTTGTTTGACACAAACCTTTCTTTGGCCCCGATGGAAGCAGGTCGGGGCCCCCCACATGTCCTCAAACCCCCTCTGCCCATTTGGTTCCCACAGCCCAGAGAATACTATGTGCTGTGGACTCGTGCCACTATACAGCAAAGGGTGAAAAATATTTTAGGCGTAAAAAGTTATTGGGAACAAAAAGGGGGGGAAAAATCCCCTGTCTCTTGCAGTAGGCGGGAATAGTGATGGGAGAGTTTCATGGGGGGTTATGTTTCGAGCGGTCAGGCTCTTACAACGACCCCTTTAGGAAGACAGCGTGAAGGCAAACATAATCGATGTAGCCGAACAATTGGGGCTGGGTGAAGCAAGGGGGTTCATATCATCAGAAGAAGAGGGGGGGCAGTTGCACGTCAGGCAGTGGGGGCGCCGGCAAGTCGGTAGTGTGTCCGGGAGTCAGAGGGGGCACAGTGCGAGATCGGGGCCAAACGGCCCTGGAAGCCCCCCGCTTTCAGGTCCCGAATGTGCAGAGCGGGGGCCCTCACCGAGGGGTGGGGGGTAGAGCAGTCAGGGAGATTGGTGGAAAAAACCCTACTTGGCGGTGTGGCAGTTTTTTTTACCAAGACACCAGAGGTGGCGAACATGGGTATATGTAGAATCTGTGGGCAGAAAGTCCAACCAATTTGGGCCCCACGGCCCTAAATCAAATATATAGGTCCCATCAGGGCCCTGGGAGAAAGTGTCTCAGTGTGGGGGCCCCCATCCTCCCGCAGCATCAGCACCCGGGGATGCATTCCATTTCAGATCAAAAAGGTCCACCACCTCGCCCAAAGGTTGCTGTCCCTTTTCCCCCCTTACCGTCCGTCCTCCTGTCCTCACCACTCTGGGACCAGAGTACTCACCAGGTGTTGCCAAGAGACAGCAGTATGCGTTCAGCCATCTTACGGCGCAGAAGCTGACCGTGCTCCTGTCCAAGTTGCTGGTCCCTCCCTTTTCAAGTGGTGGACTCTGCACCATTCAGAGAACGCCATGCATGGTGAGCATATTTAATCTGGTTGTCAAACGGTTCCTCACATCTTCCACCCATCTAAAAAATGTTCTAAAAATGGACAGGAAACTTTGCATGCACTTCAGCCATTCCTACACCGCCAAGCACACCCTCCTTGAGCGGAACAGAACAGAGAAACTATGAACAGAGAAAAGCACAGCAAGACAGAGAGAAATCTATGAACAGAGAAAAACAGAGCATAACAGAGAGAAATCTATGAACAGAGAAAGGCCATTAATGATTTCTTGATGATCCAAGCGGACAGGGATACCCACGGTGTTATTTTGATGTCACCCAGTAGAAGCTCATGCGTGACACCTGCTGTTTGCTCAGGCTCTTTCAGGAGGCCACATTGTTTGTCAGTCACCAGGACTACGGGATGAACAATTTCATTCCACTGCTTCATGTCCTAGAACAGATGCTGCAAAATCTGTCTGTTCAGGGGACAACTACATCTCATGGCCACATGAGTCTGGTGGGGTTAATGGGTAGCCAATGAAGGGATTGGCAGAGGGGAGAGACAGAGGAGTAATGAGAAGAGAGGTGAATCAGATGGGCAGCAGTTAAGGATGGATTGAAGGGGAGTGAGGGTACTAGATGGGAGGCCACAGAGAAGGATGTAGCAATAGTCTAGGTGTGAGATGTTGAGAGCATGGACAAGCACTTTTGTGCTTATAAGTGAAGGAATGAGTGGATTTGGGAGATATTTTTCATTTGGAGGCAAGGGTAAGGGTTTGGATGTGTGGTTTGAAAAGCCAGATTGGAGTCAAAGGTTATCCCAAGGCAGCGGACTTGTGCAGCCGGTAAGAGAGTGCAACAATTGATAGTGATAGATCTATCTGCGCCATCATCCATCCTCTCACAGGTCTGACCGGGGGGTACCTCAACTCTCACGTACCACTGCTGCCGTTGCTGGGGGTGGGTGGGTTGTAGGAGCAGTACCAGCTTCATCTGTAGCAACTTGAGTCTGGAGTCAATGATGTCTGTTGAAATTAGTGATTTTTCTACCCAGGTGACAGGAGAGGAGGTGCAGGAGCAGCCAGAGGAGGTAGAGGGAGATGAAGAAGACAAGGTAGATGATCCAGAAACATCATGACAGTGTACTGTGGAGATTGAGGCAGTGAGTCCCTCAGAGTCACTTATGCAGATGGCCCGCTGCATGCTAATTTGCCTGGGTAGTGAAAGCCGAATAGTCACCATCCGGCAGAGAGATGACTTCTGGCTCTCCACCGTCTTGGACCCTCGCTACTGGTCCAAAATGGGGGCCTTTTTTTCATGTGCTGAGAGGAAGGACAAACTCAAGTACTATAGAGACATCCTATGTAGTCAGTTGGCTATCTGTGCCATCGTCCACACTCTAGCAAGTCTGACAGGGAGGTTCCTCAGCACTCATGTAGAGGCATACAATGAGATGCATCACCCATAGGGTATATATTGCAGTATATTACACTATTCCACGGAACAATGTAGGTAAAAAATAAGATATATTGAGTGATATATATATATATATATATCACGCAATATATCTTTTTTTCAACGCTGTTCTATGGAATAGTGTAATCTACTACAATATTCAACACTTAGGGGCATATTTATTAAGGCTCAGTGCTATAATTTTGTCGAAATTTATGCCAAAAATAATGGTGTACATGCTTTATACTGTGTTTTAGACAGTTTTTAGATACTTTCAGGCCTTATCAGACAAAAGGGGCATAGCTTTGAAACGCCATGTGCCAAAAAATGGACCAGAATTTTTGGAGCAATTAGTGGTATAAAGTAAGCCAAAAAATTAATGGTGCCAAATTTATCAACACTTTGATAAATGTGGTGCAGTGTAAGACTGTTACATAGTTACATAGTTAATTACCACCCTTTGTTTTCCATCAGTGTGCAAGTTACTTACCCACTTGCACACATTTTCCCCCCGTCCAAGCATTCTCATTTTACTTACCGACCTTTTATGTGGCACAGTATCAAATGCTTTAGAGAAATCCAATATATGACATCCAGCCTCAACCCCCATCCAGTCTAGAACTAACTTCCCCAAAGAAGCTGATGAGATTAGTTTGACGGACCGATCCTATATAAACCCATGCTGGGAAGGCGTTAAAATTTTTTTTCAATGAGATAATCCAGGATAGCTCTCTGAGAAATCCTTCAAAATTTTACCCAGAACAGAGGTAAAGCTTACCGGCCTATATTTCCTGGATCACTTTTTTGCCCTTTTTGAAAATTGGCACCACATTTGCTATGCGCCAATCCTTTGGGAAAATACCCCGTTATTATACAGTCCATAAATATTAAGAATAGGGCCATCTATCACATACTTAACTCCCTTAGGACACACGGGTGTATACCGTCAGGGCCTGGGGATTTGTCTATTTTAAAGGGGTTGTCTCGCTACAATGATTGGGTTTTAATTAAAAGATTTTTAAAAAACAAGCAGCTTTGCAATATATGTTCATTCAAATGCCCTACTGATTTGAGTTATCCCTGTTAGTACAGTGCATCAGCCCTGAAATCCCTATAGCAGCTGACCTGGTGATCGTTATCTCACTGGCTGTCAGTGCTGATGCTCATCTGTTTCTGAATACAGGGCTGGGGCACAGAGCCCCTCCCACACAGTATGCTTCTGTAGTTGGGGGGGAGGGGGAGGGCTCTGGCTTTGTGTCTGTGTAGCTGATTAACCCTGTGTGTGCCTGCTCCCTCCCGCTCTCTACACAGATTGAGGAAAGCAGAGGTGAGGCTGATCTGTAGCATAGATGTGACCAACATGACCCGTGTGTTATTTTAAAATTATGAGGGTGTTTTGGGGAACTGTGACAAACTAATGGGAAAGAAAGGGGGCAGGTTGAGGGTTCATCCCCCTCCTTCCCTTGCTGTTTTAGCGAAAACTCCTGGGAAAATTTTAACCCCTTTCCCAACAGCTGCCCTGTTTTCTGTTTGACAGGGTTCTTTTTGTTTTTTTTGGATGGGGATGTCCGGGGGAGATTTGTATGCTAAGCGGGGGGTAAGGAAAACATTTAAACTTCATAAACGCTTCACAGAAACCACCCCCACACTATGTTCCAGGCCCTCTCCCTGCGGTCCCCTTTGTGGAGTGACAGTGAAAGTGACAAAGCGGGGAGCGCAGATCTAGGCGGGAACCCCCACGGGGTTAACTAGGCAGCAAATCCCGCCCCCTCCCCCTGCTGTATAAAAGGTTATGGGGGAAAAAGGGGGTTTCCCGTTGCGCTGAGGGGAGGGGGGAAGAGGGGGAAAGAGGAAAAACAGAAGCACGCCCCTTAAATTCAAAAAATTTCCTATCTGCCAAAAGATTGAAGTAGGTGAAAGCGGGAAAAAGGTCAACTTTTTTAAGCTTCCAAAGGGCCCTGGAGTTATTTTTTTCACAATGAATTCTAATTTTTACAACCGGGGGTGAATGTATTAACTTTGGGTTGCTGCAGCCGTTTTTAAATAGTTTAAAAAGGGGTTTTTGCCCCCAAGAAAATTTTTAAACCGTGGGGAACCTCCAAAAGGGGTTTATTTAATTTAAATTTTCTAAAATAATGGGGATTAAAAAAATGAAAACTATGAGACTACAGAAATTTTTAAATTCCCCCTTTTGGTTTTCCCCCAAAAGCTTCCCAAAGCCCAGGGCCCGGGATAAAAAGGCCGCCCCCTTTGCCGAAAAAAAGCCTTTACTCTGTTGACAGGCAAAATGAAGGGTTTCTTTTAAGGCCCCGGGTTTTTCAATATTTTTTCTTTTTTTTTATAAAAATTTTAACTTGGCTGTTTTTGTTTTTTGATCCCCTGCTTTTTCTGAGGGAAAAGCTTTCAAGCTTGGTGGTGTTTAGGGGGTTTCTCTTTTGTTTACAGAATTTAAAAGGTTATAGTTGATTATTTGAGTGAACATTTTTCAGGAAATCCCTTATGCGGGCTCTGATGGTCGGGTTGTGTGTGTTTGTGGCGTTTTGTTTTTCCCCTGCTCCGTGATTTGTTTACTTTTCCTTAGCTTCTTAGCGTTTAAGGTTTTTTCTCCACAGTGACCAAGGGTTAGGTTTGTCTGCTGTTTTTGAATCCACTGGTTCTGTTTTTTGTTCCTTAAAGTTTTGAGACCCCCATTTTGGGTTTTCCTAAATCCCCCCCCCTTCCCTCTCCCCCAAAGGGCAGCTTTATGAAAAGGGGGATTTGTTGCCCAATTCTCCCGGGGCTAAGCTAAAAGGTTTAAGAATCTTTGCTTTTGGCAAATCCCCTTTTGGCCACAATTTAAATTTGCCCGGGTTTGTATGAAAAAAAAGTTTTTGCAGGTAAATTAACAAAACAGGGCGCAGTTTTAAGGGCCAATACGAAAGTCGGCCCTGGGGGGGACAATTTTAAACCCTTATTGGCTTTTTCAAAACTGTTTTGTGCCAACAAAATTTAAAAATTTCAAAGAATAAAAAAATTGTCGTTTTAATTCTATGAATTGGGGGACAACCCCCAGAATCCCCAAACCCTAAAAGTGCATCCCTGTGCTTATCAAAACCAAAGTTTGAAATGGGGCTATTCAAAACTCTTTTAAACGGTTCCCTAAAGCTTTTTTCCCTGCCAGTTTTGAAAAATTTTTCCCCCTTTTTTTTTATGGGGTTTTTTCCTTAAATTTACTGAACTAAAAAAGGGACCAAGAGGAAAACTTTTTGGGCCCTTATTGGGCAAATTGGGAACAAGTTCCCTGTATCCCAAAAAAATGCAGGTTTTTTAATAGGTGACCCCTGAATAGGGGCCCTTGTGAGAGATGCGGGGATGAAATTAAAATTTTTTAAAATTAAATTTAAAATTTTTAGTAGCCACTCATACATGTGGTGCCTGAAAAAATGTAGTTTTAATAACAAAAATTTACTTCCCAAATTTGTCATTAAAAAGGGGAACGGGATTTTTTTTGTGCAAGGGGTTGGGTTTTCCCCTCTTTTTTTGTAATCTAAAGAAGTTTTCAGCTACAGAACTTCCCAATGGTTTTTGGAATTTTTTTTTTGTGTTTTGTTCAAATTGGGTTTCCCGTGGGAAGGGTTAATGAAAGGGAGTTTTAAAAGGGAATAGGGAGCGGGAAAAACAATTCCCTTTCTACGAGAATAAAAAAGCCGCATAAAACAAAATGAAAAAAATTTAAAAAAGAGTTAATTTTTTGGTAGGGTACGGGTAGGGGTTGATATATTTAAAAGTCTTTCCCCTGGGGCCCCCAAGGGCCCTAAACCCCTCCCAAAACACGTTAAAAAATTGGTTAAAAGTAACCCTTCACACTCTCGATTGAAAACTTGCCTTTGACCCTTTTATTAACGGGGAACAAATTATGATTTTACTTAGGATAAAATAGTTTTTTTAAAGGGGCCCCATATAAAAGGGAGAAATCAGGGGGATATGTAAAGCTAAACCCTTTTTTATCTTAGTTTTTCTAAAAAAAAAAGGGGTAAATTTTTTTGCAAATAGACCCCAACACTTTGGAAAAGGGTTTTTTTTCAAAAATCATGTCCTCCCCCAATAAATACTCATTTAAAATAAAAAAAAAAGGGTTTTGATGGGGCCAGGGGAACTTTTGAAAAAAATAACTCAATAAAAAACTGGAATTTGGGATCTAAGCCCCAAAATTCCCCCAATTAAAAAAAAGAAATTTTTTAAAAAGAAATTTTAAGCAAATAAAAAAAAAGCCCTTTAAAAATTTAATAGCCAAAAAAGAGCCGGAAAAAATTGTTAACCTTTTAAAATTTTGAGGAAAGGGTTTTCTTTGGGTCATATAAAAATGTTCAAAAAAAAAAAAAAGAAAAAAAATGGGGCCCTTCCCTGGTCCCCAAAAAGGGGTCTTCTTTCCCCCCCAACACATCAAATGTGACTTTTCTGTAAAAGAGGCACAAATAGCCCACCAACCCAATATATGAAACTTCACTAATACATGGCTTAAAAAAGGAAAAGGCTTTCATATGATTGTTTGGATCCTCCCTTCAAGAAATGTGTTCAGATAAGCGTGCCCTGTAAACAATGTATTTTTTAAAACCACACTAAAATTTCCCAATACCCCTTTAAAAAGGGACCATTTTAAGGTGAAAAATTTGTATCTTAGGGCCATTGTAACTTCAGGGCCCCTTTTTTACTAAGCCCACCCACCAGGGAAGTATTTTTTCCCGGAAGGAACTTTCTCGTTCCACCTAATGGGATCACTTTTTAAAATTTTGTTTTTTCCCGTTTTTTATTCTTTGACAAAGATTCGGAAGAAGAAAAAAAAATTTTCAGCAGACCCAATTTTCCCAAATTTTTTTTGGGAATGGGGATGTTTTACGGGTTTCAGGGGTAGGTAACTTTCCCCTGGGCAAAAATTTCTAAATACCACAACCATTCAGATTTGTTTTTTTGGTTTATGCTCTCTGTCACCGAAAAATAAAAGCCCCATGCCTGCAGCCCCCCCTACAACTCACACAAAGTTTAGAGATTCCCATTGATGATATCTGGTAACATATCTATATGGCATATTAAGGTAGACATTTACTTTGGATAAATGTCCCAACCCCGGGGGATAAACTTTTAAACCAAAAAACTCTAAAAACCCAATTCCTTTTTAAAATTTGATTAAATTTAAAAATTCGTATGGTCAGGGAAAAAACATGGCGGGAAAATTTTGAGAAAACCACCCCTTATTCACAGCCTTAATTTTTTAAGTGGGGCCAAGTGTTTTAAATTTTGTCTGTAGTCTTTGGCTGAATGTAAAATTTCCCCCAAAATTTTCATACTTTTAAAAAATTTTTGCTTTTTTGCACTGAAGGGAGTAGCTTTTTTTTAAAATTGGTTTGTTGTGATTTTTAATGTTTGCAGTAACCTTAAAAAAAATTTTTATCCTACACTCTAAAAGGGATTTTCCATCTCCCAACTTTTTTTGGTCTGTTTTTAAATGCACTTGACTAAAAATAAACAACCCCCATAAAAATTTAAGGGGATAAAAAATTATCCCATGATAAAAAACCAAACCACCTTACCCCCGGGAACCCTGGCACAGACTCGGGTTTTGGGAAAGTTTTTCCCAAAAAGGAATACCCCGAAGATCTTTCCCATAAGGGAAAATTTAGATCCCCAAAGGGGCTCTGTAAAGATGATTTTTAAAATTTAAAATTTGGCACGACATTTAAAACCCTTTTCGAAAAAAAATTTTTTCAAATTTAAAGTTTGGAAAAGTATATAAAATGTTTGTCTCTTCAGAATTTTGATGTTACAGGGATATGAATTTGCTTTAGAACCCCAAAACTTTAGGCAATTGCCCTGAGAAACAACATTTTTAACTGCAAATGTCAAACTATCCTTTGTCTTTATACTTAATGAAACAAAACTTTTTTAAAGTAAAACTTTTGTTTTGGGAAGTAAAAATGAAAAAAATGAAAAGATTTTTGTCTGTCCCAATTTGTAATTTCCCCAATTTAAAGGGGTTTTGCCGGTTAGTACCTGCTCAAAAAATTGTGAGCAACAAAAGAAGTTTCCCTGTTTTGGGAAAATATATACTCTCCACATCTGCCTATAGTAGTGCAAGAGTCCTCTGATGACTGTTACCCAATTTTCATTTTTAATAAAGGTGAGATATTACGACAGCACTAGGGCCAGAAAAATAAAATTTGGGCCCTTAGTGGGGGGTCAAAAGGGCCCCATAAAACCCCCAAAACCCTGCCCTTTGATTTTCTGGGTATATTTTAAAAACCAAATCAGGGGAATGAGATTTATTAGCTGTAGAAATGATGCACCAGACACTTTCCTTTCTGCAGCAAATAAAAAGGCAAATTTCAACATCCCATCAACTTTACGTTTTTTTAAACCCAATGGATTGGGCACGAAAAAACACTTAACACCAAACCCATATTTTTTAATGATTTTGGGTGAAAAAAACTGTGTTGTAAAATTTTCCCCCTTTGGAGGGAAAGCAAATTGTTTGGAAGAGTTTAAAAGGGGAAATAAATGGAAAAAAAAACCCCTTTTTAAAGGGGCATTTTTGTTTTTAAACAGACCCTGCTCTTCACACCCAAGCATCAGGATCCCAAAATTCCGGGGGAGTGGTTTTAAACAAGAGTGATTGGCATTTCGCCCACGCTACCCCAGCGGGAGCCTGTTAGTGGACTTTGGGTAAATGGAGGGCTTTAACGGGGCGGGGCATAAGGACAGGGTTTTAAAAAGGGTGGGAAATAAAACAAAAGGGGCGTGATGTCACCATCCGGGGGGAGGGCCCCCAAAAGATCAGGGCAAAGGGGGGTTCGGGGTGTTAAGAAACCCTGGGGAAAATATTTTAAACAAAGCAGGAGATTACAAATAAACCTTTCTCTAAAAGAAAGCAAAACCAGAAAAGCAAGGGGTATTTGGTAAAATTTTATTTATTTCCCTTTTTTCCCCTCCCTTGTTTAAAGGGGAAATAAATTAAAGGGGGTTTTTTCCCTTTTTAACTAAAAGGGTCCCCACTTAGAAAGGGGCTTAATTCATTTAAAACTCGGGGAAAAGGCAGTAGTTGCTGTAGGATTCAAAAGGGGGAAAAAAAGCGATAAAAATTTAAAAAAAAATGATTTATCATTTTTTTTTAACCAGGGATCTATAAAAAGAAACAGAAGTAGGGACCAAGGGTTTTTTGGATAACAATTCTGGGAAAAAAGGATTTTTGACCCAATTGTACCTTTTGGGGGGTAAAAACATTTTTTTTTTTCCCGGGGGTGAAAAAAAGGGCCCAGGAAAAAACCACAGGTACAAGGGTCCTTAATTTGAAAGTGTCAAAAAAAAATGCTTGTAAAAAAAAAATTTTTTAAGGCCCTTTTGTTCAAAGGGCAATTTTTTGCGGGCGTTTTTCGAACGAAAAATTCCCAAGGCGCAGGAGGAGGGGGGGGAGGGGGGGGGCCTGGCTCCCGGGGCCCCTTAAACATTCATTATATCCGGCCGAAAACGCGTGAAAAATTAACTGGTTAAATTTTTCCCCCCGCTCCCCGGGTTTTGGCCCCGGGGGGAGGGGAGAGGAGACTTTAACACCCAAATGTTTTTATGAAACTGTGGATTCCCCGTAATACGGGGAATTTATCTCCCCCCAAATTTGGGCTCAGAACGGCGCGAAATTCCGGGGGGGATAGCCCCCTTTTTAAGGGCCGGGGTTGAAAAATAGCCTAGACTTCCCAGAAATTTTTGACCAGGGGCAATTAAAAAATGCAAAAAAAGGGGGGGGAAGGAGGCAAAAACAAGTTTTTTATTTTTTTAAAAAGGCAATGTTCTTCATCAGTCAAATAAACTAAGGGCAAAATTTCCCCAAAACACACCAAAAAGGCCGTTTTTTGTTCAAATTTGCGGCAAACCCAATTTTTTAAAACCCCTTTTTTCCCTTTGTTGTAAAAGGGCCCTGTCGTACACAAAAAAAAGGGCGCATTATACACCGGGGAAAGGAACACTTTTTTAATACGCCTAAATATGGTGAAACTGTTTTCCCTATCGAAAAGGGCATTTTTGAGGCCCCTTGGGGCCATTTTTTTTATGAAATGAGCCCCCGATAAACGCATACCTTTTAAAATACCAATGATTTGCAAATGGCCCGAGTGTTGAGCAATGCCCCCCCCTTTTTTGTTTCCCAAGGGCGCCCTTTTTCCAACGTGCCCCCTTTTTTAAATGAAAAATGCCCCCCTTTTTGTCCCAATGCCCCTTTATTTTTGCAAGGGCCCCCTTTTTTTGATCAGATGTGCCATTTTGGGCTTTAAAAGTAATTTAAAGGGCAAGGTATACTGACGCAAATTTTTAGAAAGTATCGTACTTTCAGGCGCACTTTACACTGATTTAATGCGCCTAAATCTGGCATAGATACGACATTTTTGGCACATGTCGCCCTAAATGTAGTTACTATTGTTAAACAGCATAAAGAGTTACACAGTAGTCATCTTGGATCATTTCCAAAGCCTTGGGATATTATAACTCACATGTCTTGAAGGTGGTATGAAAAATACTCTTGTGGCTGAGTTATCTCTGTGTTATAATAGTAGGACATGATATGAGAAGTATCCACTTGACACTGTTTCTTACTGTTACGATATTGTGCTACAAAGGGTTAAAAGGCATACATCACTAAGACAGAAAGACAGAAAGGTTTTTAAGTTTTAAATAAATGATAATTAAAAGGGGTATTCCCATCTTTGGCCTTTATATCAACTGTGTAAATATCTGGGTGCCACATCTTGAAACCTCACTTTAATCCCTTACTGACATATGATGTACAGTTACATCATGGCATTGGTAAGGAGGTTAGTTACAATCAAGACCTGCCACTAGCAGCAGGGATCAGAGCTAGCTTCAATACCGGCATTATAATCCATTAAATGCTGCAAAAAATGTGTCCGCAGCATTTAAGGAATTAAAAAATGTTTCTGCATACTGTTCCATTGCACATCAGCTCTCCTGCAACGAGATCGTGGGGTATCAACAGTTTTGTCATGACAGCCTGTAACGTAATGAAAGCCTCCATGGCTGCCATCTTACTACAACAGGATGTAATGGCACAGCCATTATTGAACACTATACTGAAATATTAAACTACTTATGAACAATTTACAATTAATTGTGCCCCTTGTGGTCAAATAGCATAAGGAGATTATGGGCGGCATGAATGAACAGGACTGCACCAGAAGTCTGGTGTCTTTTAAGCCAAAAAACTAGCACAGACCCGTTCGCTCTATTTGTAACCAGGCACACTCCAATATCAGGTGCATTGCAGAACGCCCGTGACACTTGTGTCTGAGGTCGGGAGGCATGCTGGAGCAGGGGCGCACTACAACCGTACAAAGCTATAGATTCATATATTTAGTACAGCAAATCCAGGTGCATTACTGCTGGAACAAGTAAACCACTTTAAAAGTGCTTTACCTGAGCCAGAAGTGTTTCTTTGTAGCTAGAAAATGCTAAATTTATGACCCACGGTAGAACAGGTTCATAGGTAAAGGCGCGTTCTACGCTACAAAGTAGGGAGCAATGTTTTGGATGACACCTGGGCGCTTAAACCCTCACACAATTGTTGGCTGAATTGTTGTTTTTTTCACATTTCATCTCAAAAAGATTGTTTATTCAGTTTTCCAGTGCATTCTAAGTTATGGTCAATGGTACCATTAAAAAGTACATTTTGTCCTACCAATAAACAAACCCTAATATGTCTATGTACACGGAAGATGAAAATATTTTGGCTTTTGGAAGGTGGGGAGGAAAAAACGAGCATTACATAAACATTGTCATACACAAAATTTACTCCACTGGAAACAGGTAAAGAAAACAGTTGGCTAGCCATCATACTCCTCACATACTGCAATGGAGAAGTGGCTGCTCTTGTGCACAGCCATGCCCATTGATGCTGATAAGAGCTATGAAAAGAGCTGAGCTTTGCTTGCCTGACTTTTCCGAGGCTCTCATAAAAGGCTATGCACAAGTTATCTCCTATAATGGCCAAGGTACCCAGGTATTTGACTTTATATTAAATATGATACCTTCTTGTGATTGTGCAAACATAACTTCTGTGCTCTGTCTATTATTGCACACTAATAATAGGGGCATGGTGTGACAAAGTCATGATCATATTAATTTTTATGATGGAATGTTTGAGCACCATGATGAGAAAGGATTATCTTTAGGAAAAGTTTAGTGATATAAATCCTTTGTGGATAAGACCGCTCTAGTAGCAGTCTTTTTCTTCACACTTCTCAGTATCCGCTATTACGGGTGATATAAATTGTCAAAAATAAAAAGAACAAACTGGAGATAAAGAAAGTTCTGCTTCAGAAACAGTAAATCTGATTGTGATTACGGCTAGAGATGGGCGAATTTCTCAAAAAATTCGATTTCGGTCACTTCGACGAATTTCCGAAAAATTCGTTTCGTTCGAATTACTTCGGCACGGAATCGCGTTAAAAGCAGCTATTTCTAAGGTGCAACAGAGCCTGCAGGGTGCTGTAGAACGTTGTGCCATGCTTAAATAAGCAGAGGAGCTTGGTTTGGTTCTTCATACAATGTTGTGTTTTTGTATGACACGCAGATGACTGTGCCGCCCTTTTAGGAATGCTTCACCTAGAAAATTCCCTGGGCACTTGAAGAGGCAAAACTGACCAAAAAACTGAAGCGGAGAATGTTAGCCTGATAAAGTCATGCCAGCGAAAGCTGGAAAAAGCAAGCTGAGAGTCAGGTGGCAACATTAGTGGACAGAGATTGTGGAATTGACGGCGGCAGCCACAGCAGCATGAGGTAGGCAGTGGCACTATTGATTCTGGAGGTGGCCAAAACACGAGGAAGCACAGAGTGGCACCAATGATGAGAGCAGAGTGTCATGGACGGCAGGCCAGCATGAGGTCAGGCAGTGGCCACAATGACACATGTGGAGGGACATAGGCAGCCGCCACAGCATTGCGCATGAGGTCAGACAGTGGCACAATGACACAGTGTGGATGACACGGCAACAGCAACAGCAGCACCAGCATGAGTGTCATTGAGTGGCACAGTGACAGAGTGTTGGAGGTGGGTGGCAATTACAGTCCCTGGTAAAGTATGGGTGGTAGGCAGATGGAGAATACTGGCGCAGGATGTGTGGCAATCCGGAGGTGGCCATCAGGAATAGTGGCTGAGGCAGGTAGTTTGAACCCAGACTTGTCGCCTAAGGCTTGGTGTGGTGGAAATCCTGGCCGATCCACGCGCTGTTCATTCTTGACAATGGTCAGGTCGTTTCCACATTTCCGGGGAACAAGCGGGTTCTCTTTGGGTAACGATGGCCCCCGCGCGCTGAACAGCCGCTCTGATGCACACTACTGGCCGGGCAGAGAACAGCTTCTCACTGCAAACTCGGCAGTTGCGGCCACACATCCGTTGGCTGACAGTAGTCCAGCGCAGATCTTCTAACTGTTCTTCTTTCTTTTTTAAGGTGCAGAGTGCTGTCCAAGTAGGCCACAACCTGTGGTTCAGGGACTGCTCCAGGTCCTGACTGCTGCTGTCTGGCGACTGCCCCTCCTCAACTAGGCGGGTGAAGGAAGCTGCTCATGCAGTGACTCCAGACTTAGGTTTACTACTGATGGAGTGGTACTTGATCCTACCCCCCCACATTCCACCACCAGCCGCGCAGTAGTACGTGAGCGCCTTGAGGAACCCCCTGGTCAAGACCTGTCAGAAGGAGGGGACGATGCCTCACATAGACAGCGGCCAACTGATTACGGTAGGATTCCCTATAGTATTTAAGTTTGTACTTCCCTCTCAATAGCTGGGAAAAAGGCTCCCCATTTTGGGACCGGTAGTGGGGCCCAATAGGGTGGGAAGCCAGTGTGTGTGTGTGTGTGTGTGTGCGGATGCTGTCTATTCGGCTGTCACTAGCCAGCAATAAGCATGCTGCGGGCCTTCTGCCACATTGTGACTCCGAGGGGCTCTGCCTCCATTTCACTGTATTACTGCCTCACGGTGATTGGGGGTCATCTGCTCTGTCCTTCTCCTTCCATACACCTCCTCAGCTGCGGATCCTGCTCCTCCTCTCTTGTCACCGTGGGTAGAAAATCGCCAGATCATTTCACAGACAATGCTTCTGCTACAATGTCCTCCTCTCCATGTTCAGTCCCCACCGGACTCATGTGGCCCGCTAGATGTAGTCGCCATCGTTTCCAGTCCCTGCAGACAGATTTTTCAGCATCTGTTCAGGACATGATGCAGTGAATGACGTTATTCATCAGTAGTCCCTGGCGAACTGACAAAAAAAAAAAAATTAACGTGGCTCCTCGAATGGCATCAACAAACGGCAGGTGTCACTGGCTGAATCAAAGTTACACAGGGGAGTTATTCTGTCTGCCTGGATCACACTAAAAAATCGTTATGGCACGTTCTCTGTTCATAGAGTCGGTCCAAACATGTGAGGGCTGGATTCCAGGCGGGTGGAATACATCGCACTATCAGAGTGTGTTCGGGGGAGGCCGTTCTGATGCTGCACTCGAGGAGGGTATTTCTGGCTTTGTACGAATGGATAACAGTGCTTGCACAAGTTTCCTGCCCATTTTTCAGAATGTTCTGAAGACTCGGTGGATGACTTGCAGGACCCTTTTTCACAACAGATTGAACACCGTGCGCCATGCAGGGGCATGGACCATCCCTCTCGTGTGCAGCGCCGGACACACCATGTTCCTCCCATTGTTCCGTCACCTGGTTCAGATTTGCAGTTGGTCGCGGAGAAAGCCAAACATCACGATTTCTTGCCTGCATGACGCGGAGCAGTTCCTCCCCTGGAGTGACTTCGTTCGCTCGAGGCAAGCAGGCTGTAGTACTGCGTGACACAGCTGTGCCCCTACCAATGTGGTATGATGGAGCAGGACTTGTGGAGGCTGAGATGGTGGTGGTGGTGGAGTGGATGGAGGCGGACATTGGCGCAGGTGCAGCAGTTTGACAATGTGGAGGAGAAAGCGGCGTCTCTGTCCAAGTTGTTGGTTTGCCTGGGCGGACGCAATTCACCAGTGGGCCGTAAGGAATGTTACTCGGCACTGACCGTAGTACAGCTCCAAGAACCGTACGCGCGCTGCCGTCACCTTGGGAACAAAAGCCGATAAGGCTCAAGGACTGACCCACCTTCTGTTTACATATTTATGATGTGCTGTACTGCCTTTTGGAAAAAGAAATTACGGGCTTCGGTACTCTCCATCTCGGATCGGCACAAGCCATTATTCTCGGAACGGTGCAGTGTCCACCATTTGGATAGGGAGGGATACAGTACACAACAAACTTGGACAGGGAGCACGGTTCAGGCTGCTACACCTTAGGATGTTTGGACGCATATGTTGTCTCTTTGCAATCGCCGCTGAACGACTGCTGGCGCCATGAGTAGCGAGGAGCAGGAGGATCTGGACCGTGAGATGATGTCAAAGAGAAACAGCTTCCTTCTGCAGATGTGGTGGAGCCCTTGATGGCTGCAATGGCATGCGTGCCCTCTGGGCGCTGATGCTGCTGTTGCTGTGGTAGGCAGGATGGACCACCTCATCTGAGCCACGTGGCTGTTCCCAGGCCACGGATGGTCACGCTGCAAGTGTTGACGCAGGCCGTGGTGCAACGTGTAGCTCCCTGGCCACGCTTCACTTCTGCCACGATTCTACATATACCCATATTTGGCTCCTCCGGTGTCTTAGCAAGAAACTGCCACACCGCCGAGTATCGGATTTTACCGCCAACGCTCCGCATCTGAGTGACTACTGCACCGCTTGCCTCGCTGAGCCCTGTGCGCTATTTCTTGGACCTGCGAGGGGTTTTTTTTACCCCGTGGCCGCTTGGCTCCCCGACCAACACTTCTGGCTATCCTGCTGACTCACAGGCCACACGAACCCACTTGGATGGCTGCGCTGCTGCTGAGGCGCAAGCTGACGCCCCTTTCTCCTGCGATGATGAAGCCCTTGCCTTCACCTAGCTTCCAAGTGCGGTCGGCTACATCATAATCTATTTGTGGGTTTCATCGTCACTGCTGTCCCTCATCACCGGTCTTGTATGCCGAGGCTGACCTTCACAACATGACCTCCCATTGCCACTCCCACATCTATTACTTTGCGCCTACTGCAAAAAGCAGGATCGATATTGGCCCATTTCTTCGCTGCCAAGTAGCTGCTGACTGCCCTCCTCAAAATTGTTCATCTCGCTATATAGTTGGCGCTGAGCCCAGACCACATAGAGATCTCTGTGACGGGAACGGATGGGACAGAGGCGGGCTGGGACAGGTGAGGGCAGATGACCGCCTCCGGGCATGCCAAATAATTGGTTGTGTCTGAGTTCACACGACTCTTGGTGGGTTGTCAGATGTCATCGTGGGAGGAAGCGATGACTAGTCAACCAATCAAGAAACCCTTGGGTTGTCTGAACAACACACCGCCGCTAGATAACAGCGGCAGTTGTGGCCTCACCGAGTGTACCCCTGCTGTGACGTACCCTTGCTGTGCTGCGACCTGGGCCTGTATCCAGGAATGTTTGGCCAATGCCCACTCCGGGCAGGGTGCAGAGACTGCACCTCTCCTGTCTGACATACTGTTTGTTCTAAAATGTACAGACCACTGTTGATGATGATATCTGTATATGATAAATTTATACACCTGTTATGATCCAATGAACCCAGCAACAAGCTTGGGTAACCCTGGGATATAATTGCGCTCCAAAATGGCAGGAAAAATTTACTTGTATGTGTCGTTTACAGAGTCACTGTGTGTTTTACTAAATGTAAAAGCACAAAACAGGCTTAATTTAACCATTCGCTTGTGAATTATGCTACAAGAAAAATGTATATATTTCGGTTGTTGAAAAAGACGGTTTATTTTTGTCAGCACAGCTGGCAAAACAACGCATAATTAACCCCTGGATGTAAATGCGCAAATTAGATTGTGCCACCACAAATAGTAGCTTTGTAGCGTATTACAAGGGGTATTTTCACTACGCAACACAACAAGAGATAAAAAATTGTAATTAACCTTTGCTTGTGAATTAGGCTACCAAAAAAAATTAAATATTTTTGGCGTTGAAAAAAGACGGTTATTTTGTAAGCACACAATAAAAACAACGCATAATTAACCCCCGGATGTAAATTGCGCAATAGAATTCAGCCACCACAAACTAGTAGCTTTGTAGCGTGTTACAATGGCGTATTTTCTACGCAACACAACAAGAGATAAAATTGTAATTAAACTTTGCTTGTGAATTAGGCTACAAAAAAATATATATATATTTGGAGTTGAAAAAGACGGTTTATTTTTGTCAGCACACCAGCAAAACAACGCTTATTAACACCCTGGTGTAAATGCGCAATAGAAATTCGGAGCCACAAAACTAGTAGTTTGTAGTCGGTTACAATGTGTTTTTTCTACGCCACACTAAAAGAAATAAAATTGTAATTAACTTTGTTGTGAATTAGGCTACCAAAAAAAAATATATATTTGGCGTTGAAAAAGACGGTTTATTTTTTGTCAGCACACCAGCAAAACAACGCTTAATGTAACCCCTGATGTAAATTGCGCAATAGATTGAGCCACCACAAATAGTAGCTTTGTAGCGTGTTACAATGGCGTATTTTCTACGCCACACAAACTAGAGATAAAGATTGTAATTAACCTTTGCTTGGTGAATTATGCTACCTAAAAATTACTATATATATTTGGCGTTGAAAAAGACGGTTTATTTTGTCAGACACACTCCAGCAAAAACGCTTATTTAACCTGATGTAAATTGCTGCAATAGAATTGAGCCTCCACAACTAGTAGCTTTGTAGCGTGTTACAATGGTGTATTTTCTACGCCACACAACAAGAGATAAAATTGTAATTAACCTTTGCTTGTGAATTAGGCTACCAAAAAAATTATTTATATTTGGGTTGAAAAAGACGTTTATTTTGTCAGCACACCAGCAAAACAACGCTTAATTAAACCCGGATGTAAATTGCCGCAATAGATTGGAGCAGCCAAAAATGAAGTGGTATTTGTATTGTAAAAACGCCTGTTTTTTAAATGAATACAAACAGGAACTGGCTTAGAATCCACTTGATATTGATGTATATGCAGCTGCAAGTGGACGCACACTGGATTTTCCAGATCCAATACCCCAAAAAATCTGAAATAGAACATTCAGAGAACAGTCTCTGAGACAAGCTGAGACACCCCACAAAAATCGCTGTGTAAAAATCAGTTCTTCAGAAAGCGCTATCACCCGCAGCGCCCTTCCTGTCATGTACAGTGAGAGGAGTGTGAGCTACAGCGGCGCGACCTCGGTCCTTATATAGTTGCGGTGACTTGTCACAGAACCCGCCGGTCTGCTGATTGGCTTCATCTTGCACATGTCATGAAGCTATGCTCCCTTCTTCCCTCCAGGAGTGCTTTGCCCCATGTAAGCCACGTGCTCGCAGCCATTTTTTCATTGAAAAGCAAACTTCGTCCCCGCGAATCACCCAACAGTTCGATTTCGTTACGAACCGAAGTTTTCCTGAAATTATAAACGGATTCACCTCGTTAGAATCGATTCCGCCCATCTCTAATTACGGCACCACATAAAAGACACTACAATATATAGAGATTGGTAAAACTATAGAGAAGAAAGATTTATCAATGATTGCTTTAACCTGGCAGACGACTTATGATTTGCTCTTTATTCCTGCAGCCTGATCCTCATATAATGATCCTCTTTACCTGACTTTGAATCAAATAGGATGAAATATTAGATCAAACCATGCTTCGTGCTTGTCCTGCAGAATATATACATATACAAGCAGATCTCCAAGAAACCAAAAACAATTTAAATATGAATAAGTCTGCATTAAAATTCGCAAATCCTGACTCCTTAAAACTTCTGCCGGAAATGTAATTGGTTCAGGCAAACTCCAAAGACAATGTGAGATGTAGGCAGCTTGAAGGTGTTTTAATACAGCTCAGGTTTGATTGACGTCATCCTGTTGTAGAAGTCATTAGGAGGAATTCAAGCAATGGAAGAAAGAGAAGACAAAATAAAACTCAGACATAGAGCGAAGTCAGCGGTAATCATGGCCCTAGGACCTCAGAGAAAGAGAATATTGAAGAAATCTTCTGTCTTTGTGTTCTGTGAATATTTTTTTGTCTTCATTGTTGTAGGTTTCTAAGCTCAAAAACCTGGATGAACCCTGTCAAAGACAAAAAGAAGGTCAGACTAGGATGAAGCAGAAGATCTGACTCGCTTTCCTGACCTTGGAAAGAAGTGCGAACTTCTAAGATGGGTTCACGGCTAGACAAGCTGTCCTCACACAACCTTGAGAATAGTTGTATTACTCAGACATTAAAGGGAGTCTGTCAGAAGATTTGAAGCATGAAATCCCAAACAGCTCCCTCATTACAATGAGCTATGTTTCACTTGGGAATACTGAGGTGTTTTGGAGAAAACAGTATGAAAGCTGGGACATGGGGTGAAGTGTCATCTAGGAGGGTCCTTGTCAGCTTCTCCTTGCCCCATTGTGCTTGATTGACAGATCTCTCCCAATTTGTGTATAGGGGCCCTTTCAATCAACCCCACAGAGGGAGAAAGCGACATAAAATAGCAGCTACAGCAATTGACTGGCTCCCTTTAAGAAAGAACTTCAGATACCTCAGAAATTACATTGCCCTTTAATAGATGTAGCAGAATTCAGTGGGGCACCATCCACAATACAGCTACCGTATGAGGCAGCTGATGAAGCCCTATTTGCTGTGGCTTGTTATAGTAGCTACTCATAGCCACCACTAGGGGAGCAAACTGCATACAGATTCCTATAGCTAGTGGTGACTTTAATTACAATATAAATTACAGAAGACTAAAGGGTTACCTACTGAACTCCAGACAGGTTAGAAATCACTTCCCAATAGAAGACACAATGCCACCATAAGAGAAGGTTCATCAGGTGCAAAGTACTAATAGGCAGACTACACACACACCTTCCATGCATGAGAGGAGTGGTTGACTCCCTATATAAAACAATAGACAGACACACAGTCAGACATACATAAAGTAGAAGTAGATAGAAGATAGAAAGATATAATAAAAATTTTTTTAGATAGGGATAAATCACACAGTTATGTTATTGTCTGTACGGAACCCAGTCTATTGTGCACCCCTTTTTTAAAATTGGGCGGGGCTGCTAACTTCTAAGCGCACAACACCAATATTGATATCCCATACCGGCAAATACAAAAGCTTAAATGGAAATTCCTAACAATGCAATACAAGAATACAGAAAAAAAACAATGTGCACTGAATGGGAGATTGCACAAGTACAAAATGATGATAAAACAGCACCTCTCTCCACTATCTTAATGGAGGGAGGCTGCATGACAGTAACTTTGCACATAAGTAAACGTCTATGGAATACCAGTCTTGTATTAGATGTTGTGCATCCAGTTACCAACATCCCACACTCCCCAACAACAAAGGGCCAGACTGAATGCTGAAAAAATATCAAACATAAGGTACTAGTTGATATTTTGGCCAAACCTGCGTCAAAGGCCCCCATAGTCTTTCAAGTGCTTTACTAACATTAAAACACTTCAGAATTAAATATGATCCACAGAAGAATGAAGTCTTACTGATCCTCAGGCAGATCAGAAACCAATCTCCAATCGGGGTCAGAGAAGCCACAATGCCATATGAGTAGTTTCCACAGATGAAAGTACTAATTGATGACTTTTCACACACCTTCTATGTATGAGAGGAGTGGCTACCTTAATATCGTACCTGCACAAAAATATATATTTTTTTATATAGGGTGTCATACACTGTGCTTGGGTAACAGTTCATTGGTGACACCACTAGTATTCGATTATGAAGACTGTCCAGCACCTTCTAAATGCTCAACACCAAAATGGATACCCCATACTCGCATACGGGCAAATACAAAGGTTACTATTGGGAATTGGTTTCTGACCTGACAGTGGTAAGTAAGCCTCTGTGATTTATATTTCATTCTTTGTCACATTCTTAATGTGATGTTTTAAAAAGTTTAACTACCACTGCATAAATCCAGATGCAGAGATTGTCCTCTTGTGATGACTGGATGCAGACAAAACTAAATAATTTATCATGTTATAAAAACAGGCCACCCTATACCGTTATAATATGAATATGGGCATAATACATTTAATGGATCTTCAAATGGGGTTTGTGGTCAATATGTGAAGGGACCAAAATTTGCATAGGGACCATTTGAATTCTGTGCAATACTTTCGTATAGCTGAATTTGTCATTTGGCTATGGTTTTCCACAGGGCTGTATATTCCTAGTGTCATAATGTGGAAGAAAAGAAACTATTAAATCACAAGTTCAGTTTTGCTGCAACTATATATTGTTTAATATAAAAAAGATTGTTATATACCATATATACTCGAGTATAAGCCGAGTTTTTCAGCACAAAAAATGTGCTGGAAAATCCAACCTCGGCTTATACTCGAGTCACTGTCGGCACTCGGGCGCTGCGATGGCCCGGGTGCCAACAGGGACGCTTCAACTATATGCGACTCCTCAGGGAACGCATATAACTGAATGCCGAGTCAGCCCACAGCGTCCGGACGCTGCCATGGTCCGGGCACTGTCAGCGTTCTCTTCCCCTGTATGCAACTCCTCCGGAGCGCATACAGGAGAAGATACCACTGCGGAGCAGAGAGCAAGCGCTCCCTGCTCCGCAGTGGACTCTGGGCGGCAAACTCATGCTGCCTGCACGGCCTGATAACATCACGCGCACTGTGCCGAGAAGACGGAGCCGAGCGCCCGGGAGGCGGAGTGGCGGGGGATCGAGGTAAGTGTTTGTTTTTTGTTTTAAAAACCCCCTATAACCTGCCTATAACCTGCTTAGGGGGACCTATAACTAACTGCCTATAGCCTGCCTATGAGGACCTATACCTGCCTATAACCAGAGTAGGGGGACTTATACCTGCCTATACCCTGCCTATGGGAGCATATACCTGCATATAACCTGTCTATGGGGGCATGTACCTGCCTATAACCTGCCTAGGGGGACCTATAATTGCCTATAGCCTGCCTATGAGGACCTATACCGGCCTATAACCAGACAAGGGGGACTTATACCTGCCTATAGCCTGCGTATGGGGGCTATATACCTGCTTATAACCTGTATATGGGGGAAAATACCTGACTATAGCATGCATATGAGGAACTATACCTGCCTAGAACTGCCTATACCTTGCCTTTGAGGACCTATACCTGCCTTTACCCTGCCTATGAGGACCTATACCAGCCTATAATCTGCCTATGGGGGACATTAAACTGCCTATACATGTCTATAACCTGCCTATGGGGGACATTAAACTGCCTATACCAGCCTATAAACGGCCTATGAGGGACATTATACTGCCTATACCAGCCTATATCTGCATATGGGGGACATTAAACCGCCTATACCAGCCTATATCTGCATAGGGGGGACATTAAACTGCCTTTACCAGCTTATATCTGCCTATGGGGGACATTAAACTGCCTATACCTGGCTATATCTGCCTATGGGGGACATTAAACTGCCTATACCTGCCCATGGGGGTCATTTAACTGCCTATGTAATTTTATTGGTATAAATTTTTATTTTTGAGATTTACCAGTAAACCCTGCATTTTCCAAACCCTAGGCTTATACTCGAGTCAACAAGCTTTCCCATTTTTTGGGGGCAAAAGTAGGTTCCTCGGCTTATACTCAGGTCAGCTTATACTCGAGTATATATGGTAGATGCTATTGAAGTGGAGGGTTCCATTTGTTCAGTGGAGGAGATAACCTGGCTTGGGACAGAAAACTCATGGCATGCTTGCTTATGTGTTTGAAGTATATTTGGACACTAGCACTATTCACACCTATTCACAGTTGTATCTGCAGCCTCTTTATTAACAACTGTCACGTTTTATGAGTGTATGACGAGAAAGTCTTACACAATGCTCTACAAGTACAAGCATAATATAAAAATGTCCTATCTATAATAGAGGAAAATCTCTAGGGCAGATGTTGGATAGTAGAAAACAAATAAGATAGATGCATGTATAGCAATAGGACTTGAGATGGACCAAAAAAAAAATCTCTATTGTTTATCTCTGCCATTAGGTATTAATATGGAGTAGTCAGTTCACCATGTGTTCAGGGCTGGGATTACAAGGCAAAATGCTTAAAACTTCCAATTGTGTCAAACGAGTTATTACATGCCACAATGCAGATATCAAACAATGGGGCACATTTACCATGGCAGTTGCTCCAAAATGTGCGATATACTCCTCATTTATTATGGATTTTAGTCAATTTTTAGACACTTCTGCAGCATATCTGGCTAAGGTATGTGGCTTCATGGGAAATGGGCATGGTTAAAAGTCTGGCAGTGTGCACCGAAAAAAAGTGCAAAAATGTTGGTGCAGTTACTGGTATAAACTAAGACAATGAATAAGTGGTAGAAAGTTAGACAAAAGTATCTAAGTGCCTCTGTATTACTAAAATCATCACTGTCTGTCAACAAAATCAGCTCATGCCTCTTCTGTAATAATTTGTGCTTGAATTTAGAGCTTTTCACTATGTATCTCATACCTGTGACCTACTGTGCCACTTATGTATATTCTCCTACTCACATCATCACACTCTCTTGTCATACGAGGTCCTTACCTATCTAACATTATTACATAGGTAAACAAGTCAACACCTCCAATAAGAGCATCACCTTGCTATGTGTCCTGCTATGGGCTCTTTTCTTTTCACTGTGTTACTCTCAGTCTTTAGCTTTCTACTTCCCTCCAGTCTTCTTTCTTACACTACACCTGCCACATGAGGTCCTGTCCTAACTGGCATCCTTACATGGATGGACAGGTCACTGCCTCCCATTAGACCATCACACTCCTCTCCTGGATGCTATGTACTGCTGTGGAACATTTTCTTTCCACTATGTAACTGTTAGTCTTTGGCCTTATTGCCTTTATTCTCCTCCATGACACTGTTACATATGGCCCTGTCCTCCCTAGCATTATGGCATAGGGATATGGGATAGGTCAATATCACCCACAAAACCAGCACTTTCCTTTCCTGATATATTATGTGCTGCTGTGGATCCCACTGCTTCTACAGCTTACAGTCCATGATTCCACTTACCTTCACTCTACTCCTCTCCACCCCGGACATTCCTCTTTCCCCCTGCTATTACATATTATATGTGCATTCTTTATGCATTATAGTATATCTATACTCTGCTTCTCTACTCTACTAATTTAGAAGCTTAGGTTTTTATCATGTTTGTTTTGCTGTTGCTTCATCAGTCTAATTAAGATCCACTAATGTTTTCCAATGCCTATCTGCCAGGTGTTTGAAAATAATAGCACAGATGGAATCTACACCTTTTAATCAAATGCACTCCACATCTCGAGTATTTGCTCAAAGTGGATAATGCAAATATATACAGGCCCCATAAATTTCCTCCTGTAAACAACTGCACACTTAACTTCATCCTCCTTTTAGATGTTTTGAGCATGGAGAACAATTTACAAATAAAGTATTGTCTGCGAGAGAAAAATCTGCGCCGAGGTCTTCAGTCTTGCTTGCTTATTATGGTAAATGTTGTTCAACTTTCAGGCAGTGAATGAAACATTAATCCTCAGCTGCAGCTTCATACACATTGTTCTGCCGCCCGCTCCTGTGTCTATCAGGGTGATGTATCAGCTCAAACAAGTGCTGCCTGGAAACAGCTGTGGAAGCAGCCATCTGCCGTCGGGGACAATCAATATCCGAACGCGTATGGGAAAAGCTACGACAAATGTTTCTCTTCTCAAAAATGAAACTTGTTTTGCAAAACTAATTTATTTTTTTCTTTAAAGGGAAACATTTAACTTTGTTTAGTAACTAAAAGTGTTACAGTTTCATGTGTTACATTGTGACTGTGCTGCAGATCTGTGGAATTTCTGCGGCATAGTGTGGCATTAGTAAATTTGTATAATTTGCTGTGCAATTGCTTATTTGTGTCTACACTTAAAATCAAACACTTAAAATCAACAACAAATATGCTAATTCTGAACTTTGATATAATAGAAAATATAAGCCAAGAACTGCTTTGAAGTTATGGGGATAACTGAAATGGTGGATGAGAGGGACCAAAGTAGTCTCCACAATGATTTTACTATTGGACCCACCTATCATAATCCATGGCTCTGTAGAGAAATCTTAAATAAGTATTTGTATTTTGTTGATTAGCTTTAAACATGTAGGTAAAGGAAATAAAAGTTGCTACTAAATTTCTGTTCTGATTTTGCTTCATTTTAATAAATATAGAGCAGCATTTTCACTTCTAGATAACAGATGCTTTTCAAGGATGCCTTTAGTATTGGCTGGTGATGTCACTCCTTGCTGTGTCTTATCAGCATGACAGAGCTTTTTGAGGGAAACATTTCTGTTATAGTTACTTAGAGAGCCCAATAGTCTTGGGCCCTGCTGTCTGGTCTGTAGTAATACTGTTATCTTTGTATGTAAATACACAGACAGGCAAGAATGCCTGAAGAAGCAGGATAGTATTCCCGAGAAACGCGTTGCCCTGCACCCTTTATGCTACAATAAACCAACTTTAAATCCAATAGTTGGTATTCTTCATACCAGCTGAGCGCTAAGGGACCTCTTTGAATTCACTTGCTAACTTTTGCATTTGATTTCCCCTGTTTGTGAACATTTGACCGGAGTCCGGAGTGACTGCGTGAACAGAGGACCTTCGGCTGGCTGATGCAGGTTGTGGAAAGAGCCGTGGGATTATTCTTCCATACGTGTATATAAGCTGTACCATTTGTGCAGCTCAATAAGGTGAGCTTCGCTCTATATAGCAAATAGCTCTGTTGTTTTAAAAGTTACGTGCATTGCGCCTTTTGTCTGCTTTTTTCTCCGGGGATCATTTTGTGACGAGAACCGGGGGATCATTAAAAATATGTAAATACACAGAAAACAGTTTGTCCTGACAACCTGTAGAGTTTTTCGTTGTTACTATGAGCTTCCTCTCATGATAAATAAAGTTTTTCTAGCTTACATTTATAGCCAGAAATCCTGCTTGGACAGTATCTTATTTTCAAAACTCCTCTATCACCAATTTTCCTCTAACAGGCTCAGGTAGCAATAGCAGAGCTGAAATGTCAGTCATTGCTGTAGAACAGCTCACAGCCTACACAAGGGGTGGGAGTCTTAAGCAGCTCTGAAAAATAGGCTATGTGAAAACAGCCAGAGGTAAAATCCCTTTAAGGCTATGACAATTTTATGCCCAGTACTAGGTCATTCTGCTGTCTTAGGGTATGTTCACATGGCGTTTTGGATCTGTATGCGTTCGTATGCATTTTGGCTGCAGCAGACAAACACCCTATAGTTTTAAAAAGGGTGTCTGCTGCGTCTCTCGGATCAAGAATTGACATGTCTTTGAACGAATCCAAAAGACACAACAGATGCGCAAACACTCATCAGTGATCACTCGTCTGAACGCCGATGCGTGTTTTATATTGAAAGCAATGTAAATCACACTGCATATTTTAGATGCAGGTTTGGGTCCGTTTAGGGTCCAAAATACAGATCTAAACACGCATCTAAAAACGGATCCAAAATGCCATGTGAATATACCCTTAGGAATATGGGCTCAATGATATGGGGCAATGATGAATCATCCATTCCAAAAACAATATGACAGATATAAGTTCCATAGGGCAAGAACACTTGAGTGGAGGTAACTACAGCAAGAAGGGGATGCACTAAGACTGTCCTACAGGACTCTCATTTCTTATTCATAAAATCTCTATAAAGAAGTCTTCAACTCGTAAGAATGTTGTTCTTAGTAATTGGCCATTTAATTACTTTTTTGGCTTTGTAGTCCATAACATTTTGCATTTGATATGATTTAGAACTAAAAAAGAATCAGTTACACTGGTTTATTTTTATCATGGCCTACTGTACTTTGGCATTGGCACCTCAGAGTGGAGTTTGTGGTTCCCAGCACTGAAGCTGCCTTAGCATTGAAGCTGTATTTAACAGCTCCATTCCTCCTCTGATCCCCACCGTTTAACCCTTTGATTGACACAGTCTGAGACATTTACATAATCAAAAGGGATTCCCCAGCCCAATCAGGTCACCAGGTTTCCATGTGCCCGATGGACCTTAAAGGGTTGTCTCGCTACAATGATCTTGCAAAAACAAGTCACTTTGCATTATGTGTCCATCAACAGTGTCCTACATATTTCTAGTTATCAACTTTTATATTGGCTGCATCAACTCCTCAGGTCGCTATAGCAACAGACCTGCTCAATTTCTCCTGATAGGCTGCCAGCGCTGGTTGCTATAGCTACAGACCTGGTGTTTCAGCAGCTTATCACTGCAGGCCAGTAATAGCCAGCAAAACCAGTAAACACGCCCCTGAATTCAAAAATGAAACCTAGAAAATAGGACTGAAGTAAGATTAATTGATTTAGTGAGACAACCCCTTTATAGAAAGCCTTCACGGTCAGCCCTGGGAACCTAGAGTAGCCCAAATGATTTCCCGTTACATAAGCTTGTTGTTAGGGCATACTGTGTGTTGCCCTAACAGCAGCTTGTGTCATACCAATAAAGTATATAATGTAGTTACATACAGAAGTGTGGTAATACATTATAAATGTATATTAAAGTTTAAAAAATAGTTAGCTTTTAATGAGATTGAGAAAAAAAATTAATGTGAAAAAATGCAAATCAAGTAAAATAAAAATAAATATTTCATATAAAAAATAATTGTCCATAGACTACTCACCAAAATAAACTACATATATAAGGTCTCCACATGATCATAATAGCATTTATAACTAATTTAACAAGTTATTTGGTGTGAAACATGAAAAAAAATGCAGAAGAATGTTGTTTTTTTTTTTAAATCTTAAATCTCATTATGCTGATTCGCAGGACCACATGCAGCTTCAGACTCGCACTTCCTGGCCATGCTGTTGATTGGTAGATCAGCTCTGCTATAAGACTGCAGATAAGACTTAGCTTCACATGACTGATCATGGTCGAACGGCAGCTTGGAGCAATGAGAGATAAAAGAGAGCAGAGAGAGGTGATCTGAAACCAAAAGAAAGTTGTGTATACTAGCAGTAGACAAAATCTTCTTTATCTCCTGAACAAAGCAAAATCAGAACAGCAATGTATTAGGTAATAGTCTTAATTTACCTTTCCCTATATGTTAAAAGCTAATCATTGCAGTGAGAAAACTCCTTTATTTTCAAGCATAATGCGTAGAGGGTTAAAAGGGTTGTCTGAAAATCTTTTTTAAGAACATTACTACAATTGTTCATGGACTGTATTTGGTATCACAACCTGGTCCCATCTACTTGCTTACCAGACGCAGCCAAAGGGTAGGAATGATATGCATTTCATATCAAGAAAGAATCCCCATTTTCGAGTCCCAGATCATTATGGATGAATTTGGAAGGTAACATAACAAGTCTAAATGGCTTCAAACGGACATAGTCAAAGAATCATAGAGCACAGCAAATTTTTCTTAAGTTGTTCTGTTTGTCTGAGTAGTGCAGAAAGTCATGTACTTGCACAGAAATAACAGTTGTCAGATAAGTGGAGCTGATTCTTAGTTGCAAAAATTTATACAGATCTGTCATTTATGAACAGAACCTAGTGTATTTTTTCTTATATCTCCAACAATGAATGAATGAAGCTGTGTTTTCACCTATGGATCCTATTGTTTCTTGACTTGGTATTGGTGCATTGTGTGTGTGACTTGGATAGTGAGCTTCCATTTTGCAGCACATACTTATGTAGTCTCCAACATAATAAGAAATGCTGTAATGTTGACATAAAAGACTTTGGCATCTCTTCTCCTTCTCTGTCATTAAAATGCAGCCTAATTGTTCCCTCTCATGTTATTTTAATCATGTCGTATTGTGTTCTACAGAAATCTTCAGGAACTTCAAATACATGCTTGTGATGGAAACAGGATTTGCAAATAGCAAACAATTCCAATAAGCACCACTGCAAATGAAAAGTTGCTGAAGCCCGACAAGTGGCTTTGAACTGATGGGTGACAGGCGTTGAATACCATTTTGTTTTAATAAGTTTGTCACAGCTGACAAATAATTCCCTTTCATCTTTCAATAATATGTTATGGCCTTGTTTCTCGTCGCTGGTAACAATCTCTGCGGGAGGTTGCACAAAGTTAGCATTCATGTACGTGATGATAAATCTCACTCATGTAAACAAAATCCTTCAGGGCTTTCCACTGCTGCCTGCTCCACGTTTGACAGTTTCTTGCAAAATTAAGACTTAGAAAAGTCTTGGAAAAGCGTTATTAATAATACAGCTTGACTTCCTTAAGATGAGGCGGACTTGTCAGAGAATGTTTCTTTATTCCTGTTGCTAAATTGAGCTGGTTATAATGTAACACATCTCCTCACTACGCAATGGAAGGACATTAAAGTCTTTATCAAGACATCAAGACGACTATTATTACTCATTTGGAAAACTGGTCTTCATAAAATTTGGTGCAGACATTAAAATCATCATCTGCTGGAGACATTGCTGCTTTAATAGCAACTATAACACTGTAGAAATTCTCTATTACAGAGATTGCTGCTCAAATCCTTTAAGGGTTATTTGCACAACAATGATTAGCTTTAAACATGTAGACAAAAGCAACTAAAGACTATTCTAACAAATACATTGTTTTTCTTATTTTGCTTTGTTTAGGAGACAGAGGAGATTTTAACTGCTTGTTTACACACACTTTCCTAGGTTATTGGCCTTCTCTCTCTGCTCTCATTGCTCCAGTTGCCCAACCATGGTGACATCACTCCCTACTGAGTGTTATCAGTAAAACAGGAGCTTGTATATCTATGTTACTGACAAACTTAAACCCTTTAGAGCTCTGTAGCCTTGTGCACTACAGTTCACAAACCTCCAGTTCTCATGTCACTGCAACAGGCACAGCTAGGAATGGCAGAGCTTATATGCCAAGCATTGCTGTAGACACACCCACAGCCTGATCAGCAATTGTGAGCCTGAAACTGGTTGGAAGAGGAGACTCTGAGAAACAGCATGGTGAGAACAGCCCAAGTGTAAAAAAATTGTCTTGTAGAATCAAGAAGATGGACCTTCATGATTTGCCTGTCTGGTAAGCTGACACACCTTTAGGTCATGTTAGACATGTGGCCTAAGTAGATTATGTGTGACATATATGTATGGGGCTGCGCCAGTATTCTGGTGTCCTTTCAGCCCAAAAACTGTTGCAGCCCTGTTTGTTAGATGTATGAGTAGGTGCACTTCAAAAGTAGACTTTTTTTGCCCGCACCAACTTGTAATGCCACTGAGATCGGGGTGGGCGTTTTGGAGGTGTATCGCACCACAACCATGTGACTCTACACATTTATGACTGGAGGATGGCAAAACTAGGTGCATTAGTGCTGGAAAAACCAGACCAAGTTAAAAGTGGTTTACCTGAGCCTGAGTTGTCATAGTGGAACTAAAATGCGCTAAATCTATGACCCACAGTAGAGCAGATCCATACATTCTAGTGCATTCTACACTGCTTTGAAGCTATTTAGAACTGGACTCTTTGTACCCAGATCATACATGTCACCCTATATGTTAGTTTAATATTAACAGGCAGTAGTGCTTAGAATACTAAGGGCGACATGTATGTATACAGCCCTGTATTCTAGCTTTATAATCAGGCACAATCCAAAATTAGGCATATTATGGGGCACTTTGTAATGCGCCTGAGAATGGGGGGGCATTCTGGAGGCGTGTCACACCATAACTGTATGATTCTACAAATTTATGATTGGAGGATGGCAAAACTGCGGGAACAGGTAGACCAAGTTAAAAGTAGTTTGCCTGAGCCTTATTTGTCATTCAGCTCAGTCTACTCTCCTACAGTGTTGATCCAAAGTAAGACAAAAACCCCATGAGTTATCTCTGATCATGGCCAAGGTTCCAGGATGTTTAATATTATATTACAGATGACCCTTCTCCAGAATCATAGACACTATAATTTGCTATGTTATTACAATTTAGAAATTCATCCAGGCCCTTTTTGAACTGTGCATTCACAATCAAAATTCCTCCCATAGAGAGTTACACAGTCTCTGCTATTATAGTAAAGAATCTTTTCTATGTCTATGTTAAAACCTTCTTTCCTCTAGATGTAGAGAATTCCCTCTTATTCTGGAGAAAGTCCTGTATATAAATAGATTGTCACGGATGTCGCAGGCGCATCCGTGCCCCGATGCCGAGCGGCGGCGCGTACCGCACGTCGGGTCGCGGGCATGCTCGTCTCCCTGCCGGTGTCTAGTCCCACTTACCCGGCCACGCTCCTGCTGCGGCTATCTCCGTCCCTCGGTGCGCGCGGTCCCGCTCCCCAGGGCACGCGTGCCGGCAGTGTTATATTTAAAGGGCCAGCGTACCGATAATTGGCTATTGCCTGTCGCTGCCCCTATTTAAGCCTGCCTCTTCCCAGTAACCTCGCCGGATCTTTAGTGCCCTTTGCCCATAGAGAAAGCGCTCCTGAAGCCTTGTTCTGATTAGCCGTGTACCGTACCATTTGCCTCCGTCCCTTGACCACGAATCTTGCCGCCTGCCCTGACCTTCCTGCCTGTCCACGACCACGAACCATTGCCGCCTTTCCTGAACTTCTGCCTGTCCCCGACTACGAGCCTGCCTTCTGATTTTGTACCACGCTACACCTCAGCTGCCTCCGCAAGCAAGACACGTCAGGGGTAGCTACCTGGTAGACTCCTGCCGCAGCAAGTCCATCCCGCTTTGCGGCGGGCTCTGGTGAAAACTGCGACCTACTTAGATTCCTCTCCCTGGCGTGGCTTACGCCATCGCTTGCGGTGGTCCAGAGGATCCACTACCTCCGACCGTGACAGTAAGATCCGGCCATGGATACCGCCAAGGTGCTTCTACCGAGCGTCTCTAACATCACCACTATCTTGGCCCAGATCGCGCAGCAAGCGCAGCAGCTTAACCAGCTGTCTACTATGATGCAGCAGCTCCTCACCACTCATTAGCAGCAGTCGGCTGCAGTGGTCCCTCCCATGGCAGCCGCTCCGGGGTTGTCTGTCGGTCCTAAACTTCGGTTGTCCATGCCGACAAAGTTTGATGGGGACCCAAAGGCCTGCAGGGGCTTCATCATCCAGTGCTACCTCCACGTGGAACTTATGGCTGGTCAGTTCCCGTCGGAAAGGTCCAAGGTGGTCTTCTTGGTCAGTCTCCTCTCCGGAAAAGCCCTGGCCTGGGCAACTCCTCTCTGTGACCGAGGCGATCCGGTCACAGCTGATCTTGCGACATTCCTACAGGAGTTCTGCAGTGTCTTCGAAGAGCCTGCCCACGCTTCCTCTGCCGAGACCACCTTACTGAACCTGCAGCAAGGGAATTCCCCCGTAGGTGACTATTCTGTGCGATTCTGCACACTAGCATCGGCGTTGGCTTGGAACGATGTAGCATTGTCTGCCACGGTCAGGAAGGGCCTCTCCAGCCAGATTAAGGATGCCCTCTCCACTCGGGACCCGCCGTCGTCGTTAAGTGAGCTCATCCATCTGGCAACCCGGAATGATATCCGTTTCGCGGAGAGACGTGAGGAGCTCCGCCAAGAGCTTGAACCAGTCCAAACACGTCGTCTACCTCGTCTTGCGCCGGTGTTTCTACGGCCTCCACTGCCTCCTTCCCAGCCAGCCGTGGAAGAGGCCATGCAAGTGGGTAGAGCCCACCTGACTCCGCAGGAACTTAACCGATGACGTAGGGAGAACCTAGGTCTCTACTGCGGCAGCCCTGAACATCGCCTTAAGGGTTCGCTCCGTCCGCAACGTCTAGGAAACGAGCGCACCAAGGCTTCGTAGGAGTGGCGTCCCTAGGTGTGAGCAACCCCTCTCCTCCTTTGAACATACCCGTCCTGGTCGGCACTGGGTCTGGTACCCACTTTCAAGCCTCCGCCTTCTTGGACTCTGGGTCGGCTGGAAATTTCTTGGACACTGCCCTGGTGTCTCAGCATAATCTCCCTGTGGTCCTCCTGGAGAGACCTCTGGCCATCTCCTCTGTCAGTGGGGAGATCCTCAGCGATACAGTCCGCTACCGTACTAAGCCTCTGTTCCTTCAATTGGGGGCACTTCATAAGGAGAGACTTACGTTTTTCCTGTTACCCCGGTCTTCCTCATCCATCCTTCTGGGTCTTCCGTGGCTGCAGCGCCATGCTCCGGTGCTCAACTGGCAGACGGGCGAAGTCCTGCGATGGGGGCCAGAATGTCGGTCTTGCTGTTTGGTGGCACCTCGCCCGGTGCTTACCGCTTCTCCAGTACCGTCTAAGCCTCTGACGGGTCTTCCCATGCCGTATCAAGTGTATGCTGATGTCTTCTCAGAGAAGCAAGCGGAGACCTTGCCTCCACATCGCCCCTAAGACTGCACTATTGACCTTCTGCCTGGAACATCTACTCCACGGGGCAGGGTTTACCCTCTGTCTGTGTCTGAGACCTTGGCTATGTCAGCCTACATCAAGGAGAATCTCCAGAAGGGGTTTATTCATAAGTCCACCGCTCCGGCTGGTGCCGGGTTCTTTTTCGTAACGAAGAAGGATGGATCCCTACGTCCATGTATCGATTACCGCAGTCTCAACAAGATCACCATAAAGAATCGATACCCTTTGCCGTTGATTACCGAGCTTTTTAACCGGCTCCGGGGAGCCAAGATTTTCTCCAAACTGGACCTACGTGGAGCCTACAACCTGAGGGAGGGAGATGAATGGAAGATGGCCTTCAATACTCGAGATGGGCACTTCGAGTACCTGGTCATGCCCTTCGGACTCTGTAATGCCCCTGCAGTCTTCCAGGAGTTTGTCAACTACATCTTCAGAGACCTCCTGTATACCTGTGTGGTCATCTATCTGGATGACATCCTGATCTTTTCACCTGATCCAGAATCCCACCAGGCCCATGTGCGACAAGTTCTCAGGCGTTTACATGCTAACCGTCTATATGCCAAGCTTGAGTAGTGCCTCTTTCACAAGACAAGTCTCGCCTTTCTCGGCTACATCATCTCTGACCAGGGCCTACGTCGGCCGTGTTGCATTGGCCACGCCCAGTCGGCCTTCGAGTCATACAGCGGTTCCTGGGTTTCTGAAATTATTACAGGCAGTTCATCCCACACTTCTCCACGCTGGTGGCTCCTATTATGGCCCTCACGAAGAAAAACGCTAATCCACGCAGCTGGCCCTCCGAAGCCGAGGAGGCATTCACTAAACTAAAAACCGCCTTTGCCACCGCATCTATCCTGTCGCGGCCGGACCCCGTGAAACCCTTCTTGCTTTAAGTAGATGCCTCGTCAGTGGGAGTTGGATCAATCCTCACGCAAAAGGGGCCCATGGGCAAAACGGTAACGTGTGGCTTCTTTTCCAGACGAATGGCCAGGTGGAGAGAGTCAACCAGGTTCTGGGGTGTTACTTGCGCCACTTCGTCTTGGCTTGACAAGATAATTGGTCCAAATTGCTTCCGTGGGTGGAATTTTCGTATAATTCCCTAGACTCGGAGTCCACGGGTGCCTCTCCCTTCTACATCGTATACGGCCTGCATCCCCGCCCACCTCTCCCGCTGGCATCTCCGTCTGAGGTTCCAGCGGTGGATGCACTGGTCCAGCACATGAAGACCACCTGGTCCATGACTGCAATCTCAGCTCCGTGCTTCTGAGCGCACGAAGGCTCAAGCAGATAAAAGAAGAAGTCCTCCTCCAGTCTTCTCCCCGGGTGACAAGGTGTGGCTGTCGGCCAAATATGTCCGCCTCAAGATTCCAACCTACAACCTGGGACCCCGCTTTTTGGGAACTTTCGAGGTCCTTAAGCGCATAAACCCGGTGGCCTATAAACTCCGGCTCCCACCTACCATGCGCATCCCGAACTCCTTTCATGTCTCGCTACTAAAAACCCTGGTCGTGAATCGTTTCTCTCAGGAGACAGTCCCTCCATCGTCTGTGGCTGATGCCTCCAATGTCTTTTTGGTCAAGGAGATCTTGGGTATGAGGAGGACTAGAGGGAAACAATATTTTCTCGTTGACTGGAAGGGGGTCAAGCCTGAGGAAAGGTCTTGGTAGCCGGAGGAGAACATTATGGACCGTAATGTAATCCAGAAATTCCTCCAGTCCAGAAAAGGGGGGGGGCAAAAGGAGGGGGTACTGTCACGGATGCCCCTGCAACCCTCGTCCCGCGTCGCAGGCGCTTCCGTGCCCCCCTGTCGGTGTCGATTCCCACCTACCTGGCCACGCTCCTGCTGCGGCTGTCTCCATTATTTTGTACCACGCTACACCTCGGCTGCCTCCACAAGCAAGTCATGTCAGGGGTAGCGACCTGGTAGACTTCCGCCGCAGCAAGTCCATCCCGCTTTGCGGCGAGCTCTGGTGAAAACCGGGACCTACTTATTTTCCGCTCCATGTTGTGGCTTACGCCATCGCTTGCGGTGGTATAGAGGATCCACTACCTCCGACTGTGACATAGATCATGGGAGTGATCTCTATATTGACCCTTGATATAGTTACATTTATTATGTCATCCCAAAGTCATATTTTCTATAAACTAATCAGTTCTAGATCTACAATGTCTTCTTGTGCACTGGTGTCCAAAACTGTACACAATATTCCATTTGTGGTCTGACCAGGGATTTGTATGATGGGAGAATGATGTTTTCATCGTGTGCATCTGTGTCCCTTTTAATATACCCCATGATCCAATTTGCCTTGGCAGCTGCTGCCTGACACCACCTACTACAATTAAATGTACTGTCCACTAAAATTCCCAAGTTCTTCTCCATGTCAGCATTATCCAGAGTTTTTATTGGATTTTTTCTTCCCATGTTCATAACCTTGCATTTTTCCATACTAAATCTCACCTGCCATTTCTCTGCCCAGACCTCAAACCTATAAAGATCCCTTTGTCATAGAACATTATCCTCTATTGTGTTAATTACTTTACAGATCTTACTATTAGATATTCCACTGTGCAATACTTTTGAAAGGTCAATAATAAATATATTACGGAGAATAGGACCCAATACTGACCCCTGTTGTACCCTACTACTAACAGGGATCCAATCTTAGTATATATCATTAATCACCCCCCTTTGTTTTTCTATAACTGAGCAAGTAACTTACCCACTTGCAAACATTTTCCCCAAGTCCAAGCATTCTTATTTTACTTATCAACCTTCTGAAGCACACTATCAAATGCCTCACCCTGATCCAGTCTTATTCATAGAAGCAGATGAGATTAGTTTGACAGAACCGATCCTTCGTAAACCCATGCTGGAACATTTATTTTCAGTTAGATACTCCAGCATTTCTTAGAAAACCTTTAAACACTTTACCTACAACAGATACTATACTTACCAGCCTATAGCTTCCAGGATCACTTTTTGACCCCTTTTTGAATATTGGCTATGTGTCAATCCTTTGGGACTTATCCCATTACTATGCAGTCCAAAAATATTAAAATTAGGGACCTGTATATCACATTACTTAATTCCCTTAGGTCATGGGGGTGTATATCATCCGGACTTTGTAACAATACCACAAAGTACAGCAATCTTTAAACACCAAATAGCCAGAAGAATTACTTTTTTCACCCCGTCTGTGTTTAGAGCCATCTTGGTTTTTTCCTCTTATACTGTCCTAGATCGTTCTGTACAGTTATGTAAGTGCAGTATAAGTGCAATCTTCATCACAGTCTCTGTCACAAATAATGGAAAAAATATTGTGGTTAGCAGCATTATATTTTCTGTATAAATTATGAACTCTACGATGGAAAACAATAGATCTCATTATAGTCAATATGGCACTGCCATTATTTGTGCTTACCTAATTCTATGATGGAGTAAAAAACTAGAAATAATGATCCTGATGATCCTGATGGGAACCAGGTTTTATGCAAATTTACTTGTCCTTTGCTGTTTACTTGATTTTAATGTTACTAACCATGTTTACTGCTTCTGTCCTCATTTTAAGTGGTGTTCCAGGAGTTAAGAATGCTCATTGGTCTGTCAGGGTGTAATAGAGAATAAAAGTTAAGATTTATACTTACCTCTCAGATGTTTCTGTTTAGTCCCAACGGACGTCTTGTTTACCTAAGCAGTGAATGGACATTATACACAGAAAAACCAAAAAGAAGGATGAGAGCAGCACCAAATATCCACACAAGATATCCAAATGCACAAATGATGCGCTAGCCTGTCCAAAAGGTGTGCAAGCCTTCTACTCACCACCAATAGTAACAAAAGATGCAAAAATTGGATGGCAGCATCATATAAAATAATAGCAGGAACTAATTTATTCCATCAGGAGTACAAAGATGTGCAACGTTTAGCCCCCTACATTGTGGCTTGAGAAAGGCCACAATGTAGGGGGCCGAAACGTTGCACATCTTTGTACTCCTGATAGAATAAATTAGTTCCTGCTTTTATTTTATATGATGCTGCCGTCCAATTTTTGTTTCTTTTGGACATTATACACATGACAGATGCAGCCAATCACAGGCCAGATCGACCAAGTGCACATGACCTTGTGGATTGTAATCGGCTACACTTGTGTTTACTTTCTGGATGAACGGACTAGCCACCAAGACTGAAAGGGAGCAGCCTGGAGACAAGTATGATTCTTATCTTCTATTCTTTATCATGCCCAACAAGCTTTTTTAACACACACAACATCCCTTAACGTTTGTATGCTTTTATTACTATAGATGTAACAAAGACAAACTTTACAAATAATGCACTATGGCATCATAGCTCAAAATGTTCTCTTAACTTTGTAAATGCTTTTCAATAGTTTTTGCTCTTCCTTTGTATAGCTTACATCAAAATCATAAGCAATGAAAAAAGCAAATGCAGATGGTTATGTAACAAAGGGGAAATTGGAATTAGTTAAAAGATTCACGTGTTTTTTTATTGCTTGAGTTTTTGTTGCATTTGTCAACTTCAGTGTGTGAACACACTCTTAATGAACGTTAACTATCTGAATCTGTCAGAAAACACAGAAATCAGGCTCATAAATCAGTAATCAATTTGCTATATTTTCTTAGGTTGGGTTCACACACTCCATCTCCACCAGCAACAAGATTATTCTCATATGTGGTGGCCATTGGCTGTAAGAGTTTACCAGTGATATGGATGTAGCAAAGATTACTTGGCAGAGAATAATTGCTGCAGAGAATTGTGGTATCTCAGGACACCACAAAAACCATTGAAAAGCAGTGAGAAGGCTGAGGTAAAATTGAATGCCAAGAATATTATAATGTGTTATATATGTCAAGTTAAGCTTTGCTTCTACCGTATTACAGTTTTACCATTAAACTCATGCAGCAGTTTGTTCCCTCGTGAGGGAACAGTTTCCTCCAAATGCAGTTGCAAGAGTGTATGAAACAGTCTTATTTTCCCGCTTCTGGATAAAGGTGAAATGTCTCTTAACCTAGGTCCACCTTCCTTTAAAGCTATTTTTAACGTCTTACATATTTACTTTATATTAAAGGGAACCTGTCACATAGGTTGTGCCCTCCTTGCTGAGGGCAGCACAGGCTAGTGTCAGACATACTGTTCCCAGCACTGTGCCCCTTATTCTGTGAGATGTAGCAGTTTTAGAGCATTTACCCCTCAAATCTTATTCATGAGCAGGTGTTAGCTCCACCCACCAAAGGCTAGCTCTCCCCACTGACAGTTATTCACATGTTTCTACCTATTCAAAGTAATAGGTTTGTGAGTTGAGGTGGGCGGGACTAGCCTCTGATTGGCCGGGTTTGAAAAAAACTGACACTCTGAAGGACTCTTCGAATGACTCTTCTGGCTGAAAACTGCAGATTTGAGCATTAAATACACGAAAACTACAGCATCTTACAAAATAAGGGACACAGCACTGGAAACAGCAGGTCTGACACTACCTTGTTCTGTCCTCAGCCAGGGGGGCAAAAACTATGTGACAGGTTCTCTTTAAGTAACCCTACAAATCTGACTTACATTTATTGTATGTTTTCTCTTTGTCATTGTGAATACAGGCTCCCATGTACGCCTTTATTCCCTGATCTCTCAGCTTGCTGGCTGGCTCATAGAAATATGGCTTCCCATGACATTTTTACTATGGTGGCGTACACTTTTTTCTTATCCCTAGACCTGAGAAAAAAACATGGTATAAGAATAGGTCTATTTTTTTCCCTCAAAATCCACATGACAGGTCATTCTCTAGTTCTCGTTCTCACATCTCCCGATTTTGTAACCAAATACTCAGACTCGTCCACCCAGAGATGGAACTTACGTCTAGGTTCACACGGCTTATTGCCGACGTAATTTCAGGGACGGATTTCGCCCTGCAATTACGCCGGCAGCCGTGCAGCGGGGGCAGGGGGAGGGGGAAAGACCTCTATGAGAACTGTGGATTACCGTAATGACTGAGACGGATTTCAGCCGTACTGCGGCGCAAATACGGCGCGCAGTACGGCTGAAATCAGTGCCCAAATAAGCCGTGTGAATGAGGCCTAAAGCTTCGGGACCCCAATGCAAGATCGATAAAAGGGGCCCCACCTATCATGTGCCATACATAACACTGGTGTCTTACAGCAGAGGGCCCCCCTCAGGCTCCACGGTAACAGAGAAGCTGCTACTTCTGCACTACCTATAGCTACACTCCTGCTATCACTCAATCTCTTTGCAGGTGATAGTTGTCTTCCCCCTCATCCAGCCAGTTTATGGATCACACATAAACGACATGTTTTCTGCTGTGTTGTAACTGCTGTTTTTTGTTGTCAAGTATGAAGCCTGTCGCCATATGTTTCTTTCAGGCATCATATCTCACCATCCACCACAGCTTTGAACACATGACTACCATCATTTTATAGACAATCATCTTGGCTATCTCAGACATTTGATCTGCAACTATTTAGCATATGCTTAGTTATGCAGATTCTTGTCATGTAACTGCATTGTTACTGTTTTGCTACTGGTGGTGGAACAATCTTTTACTTGTTATATGCTGCAAATTACAACCTGTCATTATATTCCATAATAGTTCAGTGTGTTATTTAGGTTGACTACTATATTTACTATTTTGCCAAAGGCAAACTTAAACTCTATCAGTTCTCTATCTGTTAAACACTAAAACGTAACTTTTATTATATCTAACTCTTAACCTGTATACACACTATTTAAAAACCTGATCTCTAACCTCATCATTTAACCCTTTTTGCTTCTGAGAGAGGGAATAACTCCCTTTCTATTATCAAGTCTGGTGGAACCCCACCTTATTTAGGTTGATTCCCAAGCGAAGGGTCACTGGTTCAAATCGAGGAGCAGCCATGAAGATTTCCCAAGAAAAGAGAGACAGCATCAACCAGGTCATCATTAATGGTCTCTCAGCCAAGAAAATTGCTAAACTGTATCATGTGAGTGTCTTGACAGTTGGAAGATTACAAAATGAAGTCTATACATCCATTCAAAACCCAAGAGTTGGACGTAAAGGCAAAATATTGGAGTCAACAAGTCAGATAATCGCGAGGTCTGTCAGTTCTTACACAGCAAACACAGCAGTGGAGGTGGCTCATATGCTTCGTAATAGTGAGATCACAGATGTCCATACAAGCACCACATGACACACATTACACAAGTATGGAATGGTGACCCTAAAAAGGTAAAGAAGCCTCAACTTCAATATTGTCATAAAAAGCATTGGCTCAGGTTTGCAAAAAAGTAGGAAATGTGGACAGTAGACAATTGGAAACAGGTAAGTTGGAGCGATGAGACAAATGTCAATAGATTGGGCTCTAATGGGTGCAAATGAGTCTGGAAAAATCAGGGAAAAGGGGGCTAACAGATCGAGAAATTGAAGGAACTCTCAAGTTTAGTGGAGGAAGTCTGATGATATGGGGTTGTTTCACAGCCAAAGGCACTGGATACTTGACCAGGATCGATAGTGGTCAAAATGCTGAGCTACATGTGAGTATACTATAAGGTGAGTTACTTAATACACTCGAGTACTATGGGCATGAAAGGAAAACATAGTGATCCAGCAGGACAACGACCCGAAGCATACATCGAGATTGGCAAATAAATGGTTCAATTGGCCCCCACAATCACAAGACCTCAACTCAATCGCACTTGTGGCTAGAGTTAAAGAAAAAGCTGCATTCATACTCAAGTGAGTTGACAAGTAGGCACCAACATTGGGTTGGAAGAGACCAGGGATCAGATTTCGGTTGAGACATGCTTGAAACTGATAAGAGCATGCCCAGGAGGAGTAAGCCAAAGCCAAAGGTGGATTTACAAAATACTAACCAAAGAATTAAAAAACAAATTTAGATTATTAGATGCAAAGCTGTAATAATGCAGTTACACGACAAGAATCACCATAACTAAGCATATACTAAATTGCTGGAAGTGAAATTCATGTATTAGATGATTGTCTAAAAATGATGGTAGTCTCAAATTCAAAGCTTTAGTGGATGGTTAGATATAGAGCCTGAAAGTCAAAAGCTCAAAACATTGTTACCCTTTCACTTTTCAGTGTGATTACTTTAGAGTAATCACAGGGAAGGGGAAACTATTTGTTTATCTTTGAGTACTGCTGGCAGGACTTACTGACAGTAATTAGAGCAGAGGACAGCAGTTCAGAGCTGGTGGGTTGTGTACTTCTGTCATGAAAATAATGACTGAAGCTCTGTACAGTTTACATAGTGACTCATGAGTCCTAGCTATCATTATTATCATGACAACAAGTACAGAACTGGGGGAGATTACACACCAATGTCCGCACATAGACCTTAGCAGTGATAATTTTGCAGTCTTGGAGATGTAGGAAAAATATGCTGGAGAACTACTGACACTCCGACAAACAGGAAGTTTCACTGCAATAGTGGATCTTATGATAGATGATGAATAAGGTGGCAAAAAAAGCACAGTAAAGTAGTGGAAACAGCTTTACTTTTCAATATATATGCTGTTTAAAGTGTTCTATGACATTTTTAAATTCCTGGATAACCCCTTTAAGAAATATTTTTATCTGCTGGACAACCTTTTTAAGCTTTATGCATATAACATAGGATAATTGCTTAATATAATACAGTCACCTTGTTTGGCCATATTTTTAGCACATTAGAATGCTTTTGTGTCATTTCCATCATTTGCTCTTTATTCAAACCTCTGTAAATAAAATCTACAACAGAACTATTTTGTCATTTCACATTGCATTGCAAATTCCTCAACGAGGCAGGAGCGCAATATAATCTCATAATATAATAGTGCTGACATTTATTTTGTAGATCACTGAGCAAGGGATATCATGCAGAACAAAAGTGGAACCATCTTGTAAGCAAAAATCCACTGAGGCGCAACAAACACACAAAAACACACAGCCGAGCGTCAGCGTCCTAGCTCTTACCAATAACTTTATCCTCCAGGAAACGATTACTCTGTAAGAAGAGTGGGATCAATCTCCTGTCAAACAGACTTGATCTTCAAACTCCAGTGGCCATAAAACACCAGGACACAGATCAATGAGGAAGCAGTGTGTAGAAATGTTATTAATCAACTCTAAGGAGTTAGAGAGGAAAGGGATTTATAAAGCACATATCAAGTAAAAGGGTATAAACAGCTTTATTGTATACAAATTGTTATAATTCTCGTGTATTATATAAAATTTGTTTATCGCTTATAATTTCATCACTCCACACAAAATAAATTAAAGCCTAGGTACTCCTAGTACCAACTAACCCCCCTCTCATGCAGCTCTTAAGTTAAATTATAAAATTCTTACTTTATACTGCAACCACTTGGGGAAGATTCTTACTACATTGTGGGAAAACTGTTTGAGGAGCTCATAAGGGACTATTAACAGGTATTTGGCTGAAAAAAATATTATTAGTGATTGCCAGCATAGATTTACCACGGACAAAAATTGTCAGACCAAGCTAATCTGTTTTTATGAAGAGGTGAGTAGAAGTCTGGATACAGGGGTGGCTGTGGATATAGCGTGACATATATGAATCCTGTCGCAGACAGGCCAGTTCTAGATAGCGTTAAGGTAGTATAGAATGCATCAGAACAGGCGCATTTTAGTTCCAATACAAGTCTGGCTCAGTCACCACTATTAACTTGGTCTGGCTGTTATAACTAGATATGGGCGAATAGATTCTAATGAAGTGGAATTCGTTTAGAATTTCAGGAAAATTTCGATTCTGAACGAAGTCGAAGTTTGGGGTGCTTCGCGGGAATAAAGCGTGCTTTTGATTGATAAAATGGCTGCGAGCACATGGCGTTACATGGGGCAAGGAACTCTGGGAGGAAGAAGGGCATAGCCTGCATGACATTTGCAGAGATGAAGCCAATCAGAGAGCGGCGGGATTCTGTGACGTCACCGCATTATATAAGTCCGGGCACGACGCTGGGAGCTCATACCGCTCTCACTGTACTGAGCAGGGAAGGTGCTGCCGCGGCTGCTTATGATATCTCATACTAAAAAAACTCACTTTTATACAGCGATTTTTGGGGGGGTGTCACAGCTTGTCTCAGAGACTGCTTCTCTTACGTTCAATTTCTGATTTTCTGGGGTATTGGAACTGAAGTCCAGTGTGCGTCCAATGCAGCTGCATATACATTTTAATGCTATCTGCTCAGTTCTTCAGCACATTGAATATCCAAGGGTGATCTAAGCCTGTTCCTGTTGTATTCATTTAAAGAAACAACGTTTTTACAATCCAAATACCACTTAATTGTTGGTTGCTCATGTCTTTTGCGCAATTTAGATCAAGGGGTTAATTAAGCATTGTTCTGCTGTTGTGGTCAGTAAAAGAAATGTTCTTTTTCACCGCCAAAGAAGAAATTTTTCCTGTAGCATAATTCATAACCGAAGGTTAATTACAAGTTTTTCTGTTGTTGTGTACCGTAAAATACACGCCATTTTAACACGCTACAAAGCTGGTAATTTTTGGTTGCTCATTTCTTTTGCGCAATTTAGATCCAGGGGTTAATTAAGTGTTGTTCTGCTGTTGTGGTCACTAAATAAATGTTCTTTTTAACCCCCAAAGAAAAAAATTTTGCTTGAGCATAATTAATAACTAGTGATGAGGATTCGTTTACTATCGTCTCAGGTCGGAAGTCGATATCGGAACTATCCCGGACGATTTCCGAAGTCGATAATAGATTATCGCCCAAAAGACCCTTAAATCTAGGGGAGGAAAACACTTCATTTTACACCCAAAAAGGGCGGAGAAGCTGGGAATTTTTCTCCACAAAACAATGGATACTTTCTACATCTTAGGCAAAAACACTTAGGGGTTTAAAAACACAGAAAAAAAAAAATCACAGACCTTCATACCCTTCTTGACCCCACCTGACCCTTAAACCCGCATCAGCCACAAAAAAAAAAATCTGGGAAGGGGAGTAGGGTTTTAACCCATCATTTTACTTTAATGGACATTAATTCCCGTCCTGGAATGCAGCATGAGCCCCAAACCTCAGACCCCCGTTTAAAAAAGTGCCCGGGGGAAAAAGGGGTCTTTTTAACCACCATTTTAGTTGAACTGGACATTGACTATACCCCCCTGGGGGCAGCATGGGGCCCCCAAACCTGCATTCCCCCCCCGATTAAAATGTGGAAAAAAAGGGGTCTTTGAAACCACCATTTTGTTTAATGGAATTGACTATACCCTTCCCGGGCCACAGATTGGCCCCCACACCCGCATGACCCCCAGATTTAAAAAGTGCCGGGAAAAGGAGTCTTTAACACCCATTTTAGTTGAAAATGGACATTGATATATCTTCCGTACCCCGGGAAAACCAAATTTAAAACCCGTCTGATCCAAAAAGATTAAAATTGCCCCAAAAAAGGAGTCTTTGAACCACATTTTAGTTGAATGGACATTGACTATTTCCCGTCCTGGGGGACAGGTGAGCCCCCAAAAAATCTGACCCCCGATTAAAAAATTTCGGAAAAAAGGGGTCTTTAAACCCCCATTTTGTTGAACTGGGGCATTGACTAATCTGTCCTGTACCGCAAATACATTAAACCGTTGATCCACAGATTTAAAAGTGCCCCGGAAAAAAGGATCTTTGAAAACCCATTTTAGTTTAATGGGCATTGACTAACCCTTTTCCGGGGGCCCAAGCAAGCCCAAACCCCGCATGACCCCCAAATTTAAAAAAATGCCCGGAAAAAGGAGTTTTGAACCCCCATTTTAGTTGAAATGGAATAGACAAATCTGTCCCGGGGGCCCCAGAACACCCTTTAAAAATGTTTGACCCAAAAAACAAAGTGGCACTATGCAAATTTTTTTTCGTGAATGTCAAGAATATTTTTTGGTAACTGACATTTTTTACAAATTTTTTTAGGGGGAAGTTTAATTTTTTGTTTTTTCATTATTATCATTTTTCTTTTTTTTAAAGTGTATTTTAAAAAAACATTAACCTTCCCCCCGTTTTTTTAAAGGGGTTTTTTTTTTCCCTGGGAGATGTGTTATTTTCGCCGCAACCCCCTAAGTAATCCCAAATTTTCCCAAAATCCCAAAAAAAAAATTTTTAGTTGAAAAATTTTTCCCTTCTGGGTTCTAACTAAATTTACCCCCAATTCAAGGGGTTTCATTTTTCCTCCAAAACCCTTTTTTCAGTGATTAGGGACAGACTCCCCTGGAGATCAAAAGATGCGACCCATAGTGACTCCAGCCCCAGAAATTTTAAGCCTCAAATTTTTGAATTTGTTTCCCGCCTGAAGCCCTTTTTTTACATACTTAAACTCACAGAAACACCTTTTTTAAAATCAGATTTTTAAGAAAAAAATTTAAGTTCCGTTTGCCCCTAACAGTGAAGCCCTGCTGCCGTCAGCCATCTTTTTTAACAGGGGGTCCAGCTTTAGGGCCCGATTACAGTGGGTGCGGTGAGAGCCCCGGCTAGGGGCTGTCATCTATTAACAGCAGGTTAGAAACCAGGGCCGGGGGTTACAGTGGGTCGGTGAGGCCCCCGGTGGCGTCCGCATCTATTAACACGGGAAAAAAGGACTTATGACGCAAAAAAAAAAAAAAACGAAAAAATTCGTGCTGAAGCGAAATGCGGAAGGGAAGTGTTAGGTAAGACCTCCCCCCTTCCTCAGTAAAAAAGTAAACTTGGGTATGCTTGCCCCTCCCCATGGGGGGGCCATTTTACTTTACTTGGGAAATATGGGGTTTTTTAAAACCCCCTTTCCACCGAGGTCCCTTTTTCTTGGCATTTTTTTTCTCATTTTACTCAAAGTGCTGGAGGAAATTGCTTTACTATTTCTCTTCCGGCTCATACTCCTGTCCTCGAATAACTACATTGGTCAATTTTTTTTGTACCCCCCTTTTTCAATTAGGGAATTTTTTTTACCCCATTTTGTACATGCAAGTTTTTTTGAGTTTAATTCTAGAAAAAAACCCCTTTTTAAAAAAAGGGTGGAATCCACCAGCTTTTTTTCTCCTTTTTTTAATTTTTATTAAAAAGGGTTGATCAATAAAGGGGTTGTATTTTGTTAAAGATTTGAAAAACAAGTCATTTGCAATATGTTCATTAAAAGTGTCCACCATTTTCCCGTTTCTGACAGCACCATCACCCTTGGCCACTCTTGACAATTTGAAGAAAAATGTCTGTTAGAAACCCCAATTTTTTTTCTTTGGGGCCTGTAATATAGCTGCATTTCCAC
>JAODAL010008205.1:0-119570 GCA_025379985.1 Phyllomedusa bahiana | reverse complement strand
CCCCTGGGCCACACGGGCATGACCCCAAACCTGCACCCCCCCCACATTTAAAAATCCCGGGAAAAAAGGGAGTCTTTAAAACCACCATTTTAGTTTCACGGAAAATTCTATACCTGCCCCGGGGCCAAAAGGCTTTGACCCCCCCAAACCTGCTTTGCCCCCCACTTTTAAAAAAGTGCCGGAAAAAAAAGTCTTTAAACCCCACCTTTTTATTGAACGGGACTTTTGACTATACCGCCCCCGGGGCCCACAGCATAAACCCGGGGCCCGGGAGTTACGGGGTGCGGTAAAAAGCCCGGGCGGGCGTCCGTCATCAAAAAAAACACGCATTTTAAAAAATCCCCTATGACGCAGAAACCCAAAACTTCTTCCCGAAGCAGAGGGGGGAAGCGGAATGTGAAACCCAGCCCCCCTCTGACCCCAGTAAAACCCCGGGGGTTTGGGCCGTTTTCCCCCCTTCCAAAGATTTGGGGACCAATTGAGCTTCACTTTGGGAAATACTGGGGGTTTAAACCCGCTCCTGTTCCCCAACCCAGGTGCCCTTTATCTTGGATTCTTTTCTCATTTTACTCAACTTTCTGGGGGGAAAGGGGTTTTCTGTACTTTGTTCTCTGCCCCGTGCTCCTTTAATTTCCATGTCCTCGAAAAACCTACATTGGTCAATTTTTTCCCTGTCCCCCTCCCTTGTACAATTCAGGGGAATTTTTTTTTAACAGCTTTTTTGGTACATAAATTTTTTTTTAGTATTTTTAATTCTAAAAACCAAATTTTTAAAATAGGATGGAATCCCACCATGTCTTTGTTTTTTCTTTTTTTTCCCTTGTATTAAATGGGGTTGTCTCAATACAGGGAATTGATAGCTATGTTAAAATCTTGCAAAAAAAAAAGTCAATTTTTCAATATGGGGGGGCCCCTTAAAATTTTCCTACCCATTCCTTTTCTGACAGCAAAACCCTCACCCAAGGGGCCCCCCTTGACAATTGTGAAGAACCCAAAAAACTGTTAGAAACAAAAATTTTTTTTAATAAAGGGCCTGTAGTAAATTCCCGCAAATTTCAAAACACCCTGAAACCCAAAAAATTATAAAAAAAGACTTCCAGCCACCGTTTAAAAAAAATGAGGGAGAAATGCCACTTAGAAGCCACATTTTTGTTACAAAGGACCATGATTAATGCTGTAACTCACAGCTTTCATGAACCCCCAAAAAATTTTAAAAAAATGACTTCCCCCAGCCACTAAAAAATTGTGAGGGAGAAATGCCACTTTGGGAAATCCCCATTTTTTGTTCCAAAGGACCATGATTATTGCTTTATCTCCAGCAACATACCCAAAACCCAATTTACAAAAAAAGGGGAAAACTCTTAAGATAAAGGGGTAAAAAGGGAAAAAGGGGTTTGTCAAAAACCTTTTGTCTTTTACAGTCCCCCCTCAAGCAAAACCCGGGAAAAAGAACTGTTGGGGAAAAAAGAAAAAAAATTGGGAGTAAGAAATGATCATTTTTAAAAAAAAAATTTTCAAGAGGAACCATTACGTTTTTAAAAAAGGAAAGTGAAGAGACTGGGAACTAATTCGTTTTACTCCGGGGAAAATTTGGGGCCCCCAACTCCCCAAGATCCATGCCCCCATTCATCTTGATGAAAGTCAAACCCAACCAAATCTGTGGAAAGCCGGGTGCTTTTTCCCGTAATGAAAATCCTCCAGCTGTGCTGAAGGCCGCCCCAGATATGACGCCCGGCTGGGTGGGCAGACAAACCCCCTCTATGGCGTTACGAGGGCCAAACTCGGGGCCAAAACGTCCAATTTTGGGTACCCAAAGTCCCATTGGGTCCCCGGGAAAACATGGGGAAAAACATCGGGGGTTGAGACGCAGATTTGTCGTGACCATGACTTAACTGATCTCTGTGTGTTGGATGTTGGGCCCCGCCCTTGCATGCTTTGGTGGGGGGGTGGTAAACAAAGATTGGCCCCGAGTCAAACCTTAGCCCCTTTTTGCCACCTTGCCGCTGCTGCCGCAAACCCCTACTTTCACTCTAAATGCTGCACGTCGGCTTGATGTTGTTCCCCACCGTGACAAATTTGGGGGAAAGTGGGAAGGGAGACGCAACAGATGTCTTTCAGTTGAACAATCAGCAAGTCTCCATTTTCCTGCATTTTACTCTCTAGTTTGGGGGGTGGAAGGAATAGTGCTGATTTTTTGTTTTTGTACCGGGATCCAGGAGGGTGGGCCACCCATAACTGTTGTTTCAATTTTGATGGCCTTAAATGCGAGGAATCATTTGGAGGAAATGGAGCATCCAAGCACTCGATGTGAGAGAATTGAGCCTTGATTTCCAAGCTCCTGGGGTGGGTCGAGGGGCACTAGCAATACTGATCTTCCTCATCTACCTCCTCCGCATCAAATCCCCCCCAACCTCTTACCAAGGCAGGGAGTCGGTAACAACGGTGGTCTATGAATACCTCCTCCTCCCTCCTCCTCCTCCGCAGCCTCCGGCACAGCTTTCACACAGCCCTAACTTGCCTGAGATGATGCACCCCTGAGAGCTGATGCGCCACCTTGCACTAGCTCGGACCCCGAACCATCTGCCTAATGAAGACCGTGAAATTGTGAAACGTCGGGCCTTGTGGATTTTTGATGGAAGAAAGGGCTCCGTGTCCGCATCTGTGTCCGTCTACCTCCCTCCGTCGCTGCGGGACCTTTTGTTTCAGAGTGTCCAACGATTGTTCCAGAACTAAGATCACTAACGCAAAGCTCATGCTGACAAGCGGCATTGTCCGCACTGACCATTTTGGTGCTTCTTCAAAACAGGCAGGAGATGGTGCAGAGCTTCTTATCACCTTGCCTCCACTCTCCGGTGGTTCAACACCCCGAGTCCGTCACCCGCTGCATGTCAGGTACATGTGATCACTCCGTACCTGCGTAATGGCATTGCGCTGCTGCCACAAATCGCTGGAGCTATGTGGAGGGTGGAATCCATCGTTGTGCCACGTCAACAATGAGACGTTGACGGGGAGCCAAGCTGGACGCTGTCAAACGCAGCCAAGGCGGGACGAAGCAGGGTGCGATCGGCGGAAGAGTGCGAACCAGACCTCGAGCCTCTTCATCAGGCTGTCCAGACCCGGTAGCTTCTTAGAAATTCTGGACGACAGGTTTCATGACATGTGCCAGGCAAGGGATGTGCTCCAGGCCGTACCGATCTTAAGGCGGCCAGCAGATTTCGCCCGTTATCGCAAACCACCTTGCCTGGCACAAGGTTCCTTGTCCACCCAGCAGCGCTCGTTCTCGTTGCTAAGACCGTCCACCAGCTCCTGACCTGTGTGTGGACGGTCCTCCAAGGCAGAATTAATTCAACACGCCTTGTGACTCAGGTCACGTGATGAGCGCTACCGGAGAGGAACCTTGGGGGAAAGAAGCCCGCAACCATCCTTGCGGTTTTGAATAGCGTAGGCGCCAGCCGTGAGAGCCACCGTCACCCCCAAACATCCACCCAGCCACCCAAGTGAGCTGTTACAGAGATATAGCGGCCTGGCCGTGCTTACTAGTCCAATGTCGGGTGGTGAATGGACTTTCCGAAACAGATGCAGACAACGCGCTTGAAATTTTAGATGACAACAAACGTGGCTGGCAGGGCACGGGACGGCTTTTTCTGGCAAAGAAATGCCTGCTCGGCATCTGGTATTTGTGGGCAACGAGGGCCATGACGTGGCGAACCCATCTGTGTCCACCAGACCGTATAGGGAAGGCAACATTTCCACGGCCAAAAGCCTGGCAAAGGCCGACATTCAGGCTTTTGGCTTTGGATGGTTTGGGTATAAAGTGTTTCTTTCTCTGCTCCCAAACCTGGAAGCCAGAAAGCTGGCTGCTAGACTTGGCCACTGTAATCGTCGAGCCAGGATCAACAACTGGCGGGAAGTAGAGGGTTAGGATGGGTCTCTGAGGTGTGCTGGTGGTACTCGGGCGACGGTGGAGGCTGAAGCGGAGCTGATCCCTGATCATGACTCTGAGAGACATGGCAACGAGGAACGCTTGGAGTGGTGGCGGAGGAGGATGGAGGTGGAACAGAGTGTGACAGTGGTTAGGAGCCCGGCGTCGGTCCCTGGCCTTTTTTGGCCAAGTGAACCCCCTCCATTTCAACTCATGCATTCGCTGCATGTGACATAGACATGTTGAGTGGTGGGTTTAACCACTAAGGTTCTCTTGCCTCTACTTATGCATTACGGCAAAGGGGCGGCATATGACATCGCTGGGTGAATGAGAGGCTTTGCTCAAAGAAGGCCAGGCTTGAGAGGGGTCCTGGACCTTTTTTTGATGTGTCGAAAAGCGAGGAGCGGGGTTTGGCGCTGACCGTGGCGGTGGAATCATATCACGACTTCTCTGCACCGCCCTCTTCCCTTTTTGTGCGGGACCCGTATTGACACTACCCATCGTCTTCCTCCTCGTCCACTAATGAAGCGCTCGCAAAGCAAATTCCTGCGGAAAAGACCAGATGGATCCGCAAGTCCGTCATCACATCATCACATCAACACAGGTGACTTTTGTCGTTCCTGATTTCTCATCCAGAAGCTGCGGGCTACAAGCAAGGGGTCACTGCAAGGCGTTGGCCGACCTGCCTTCGCGGGATTTTTGACGATTGACCGCGTTCCTTCACCTCCTCTGAATGGCATAGTAACTGGGCGTCAGGCCAGAGAAAATCATCATCCATTTTGGCCTCCTTGTATCATTTAACAGCCTTCTGACCCCACCGCATTTTGTCATCAAAGAGGTCTTCAGAAATGGATTATCCCAAGAGAGGTGGGTACACGAAGTTGACATTTGGGGCTGCTTCATATGACAGATGCTGATGATGCTGATGACGACAGTAGAGGCCGTGACTGCGAGGACGAGGAGGTAAGTACTGCTAGATGCCAGGTTGCATTAATTTACCAAGAAGGAATATTGGCGACGATATTCGTTAACTGTGATTCTCAGGCCCTGACCTACGATGACACGGCCTGACGGTCCTGCAACTGAAACGATCCACTACTGGCATGCGTGTTTTGTCGCCAGCACTGGAAGTGAGCACCTTCTCTCGTACCCTCTACCTCCAGTGCTACCCAACCTTACGCTCGCTTACCACCTGCATGTCGCTCCATGTTTCATAAATATAAAAATTTGAAGAAGTATGGAATAGTCTTTTTGTAAAGTCTCTTTATTAAAAGACGCAAATCGCACAGCTATTTCTCACATCCCTCTAATCAAACAAAATAGCTGGATTCAAATTATAAAACTGCAAGGTGTCTACAACAAATCTGGACTGGGTAAAAATCCAAAAAACACGTACTGTTATGTTGTTGGTATAATAAACGGAATTTTTTGGCACCTTTCAATCACCTGTGGTGAATATAGAATTGCTGTTTTAAGATTAACGGTAGGATGCTTGCGACAAATGAACATGTCTAGGTGCGCAGAAAGTCAAAAAACCACGTAACTTATGTTTTGATATAATAAACGGTATTTTTTGCACCTTTCAATTCAACCTGTGTGAATATATGAATTGTCGATTTAAATATTTTACCGTAGAGTGCTGCGTCAATGAACAGTGCGGGTGCGCAAAAGATCAAAAAACACGTAACTTCATTTTTGAGATATAATAAACGTTAATTTTTTTGCACCTTTCAATTCCCTGTGGTGAATATTAATACGTTTTAAGATTTACGTAGAGCTTGCGTCAATGACAGTGCTGGGTGCGCAAAAGAGTCAAAAAACACGGTAACTGTGATGTTTTCGTATGATAACACCGGTATTTTTGGCAACAAACAACCTGTGCTGACTACAAGAATTGCTGTTTGTAATTTAGTGCAAGGTGGATATATCAACAGTCACAGTTTTAATGGTAAGAATTGAACAACCACCTGAAATGAATACTGATAAGAAAGTGATTTTGAGCAGCTAACAAAGAGGACCTGCAGTTTACTCTATAAATGAAGTGTATCCCAATAAAATTCACAGGCTGCCCAATATCCAGGAAATATTTCAATAGCAAACTGTTAATAATAAAGATATTCCACTACACATTCTACACTAAGTCTTGGTGAACTATATCCAGTGTTCTTTATAGATAGCATAGCTTGTCTGTGTTTCGCCCACCGCGGGCCCCCCCCCCCCCGCTCCCACTGCCGTGAATTTTTACAGTGGTAGATTCTGCTTAACATTCTCTACTAACTACATAAAATGTGTTAAATCCCAATCTAACTAGAATGAAAGGATCACCGCTAATATAGAGTTTCTCTGTGCAGAACAAAGACTAATATCGCTGAGCTGTTGGCCCACAGGCAGAACGCAGAGTCCGTATCCCTATGAGACTCTGAAGACTCTGAGCTGAAACAGGAACGCTGTTCCTATGAAAAACGAGGTCATGTGAATTTTCCAGCCATCGCAACCATCCACATCCCAGTCATGACCGTCCCACACACACCATCTCACTCTTCACCCTGCTCATTCTGTAATCTCATTTGCTGCCGCCAAAATTACAGGAAGGCCGAAAAAAGGCGCGATCTAATAGATGATTGCACAGATTAACCTTAATTATCGCATGATCTTGGAAATTTCGATCACCATAAAACCTTGCCGATTTCAACTTGTCGATAAAAAACGCTCAACACTATAATTCAACCTTCGGAATTATTACGCTACAGAATTATCTTCTGTTCGGGAAAAACAAAGTTTCTTTTACTGAGTACAACTGCAGAACAATTAACCCCTGGATGTAAATTGCGGCAAACAATTGAGCAACCACAAACTGCGAGCTTGGTAGCGTGTTACAATGGCGTGTTTTCTACGCTATACAACAATGGGAAAAAATGTAATTAACCTTCGCTTGTGAATTAGGCTGCAGGAAAAATGTATTTTTTGGCGGTGAAAGATGGTTTATTTTTGTCACCACAACAAAAAAACAACGCTTAATTAACCCCTGGATGTAAATTGCGCCAAACAATTGAGCAACCACAAACTCCGAGCTTTGTAGCGTGTTACAATGGCGTGTTTTCTACGCTACACAACAAGAGAACAAATTGTAATTAACCTTCGCTAACAACGCTTAATTAACCCCTGGATGTAAATTGCGCAAAAGAATTGAACAGCCAAAAATGAAGTGGTATTTGTATTGTAAAAACGCTGTTTCCTTAAATGAATACAAAAGGAACAGGCTTAGATCCCCCTTGGATATTCAATGTGCTGTGAGCAGATAGCATTAAAATATATATGCAGCTGCACTGGACGCACACTGGACTTCAGATCCAATACCCCACAAAATCAGAAAAAGAACGTTAAGAGAAGCAGTCTCTGAGACAAGCCTAGACTCCCCCCAAAAAACGCTGTATAAAAATCAGATCTACAGTAAGAGATATTACAAGCAGTCGCGGCAGCACCTTCCCTAATCAGTACAGTGAGAGCGGTTTGAGCTCCCAGCGTCGCGCCCGGACTTATATAGTGCGGTGACGTCACAGAATCCCGCCGGTCTCTGATTGGCTTCATCTCTGCACATGTCATGCAGGCTATGCCCTTCTTCCTCCCAGAGTGCTTTGCCCCATGTAACGCCATGTGCCCGCAGCCATTTTATCAATCAAAAGCACACTTCGTTCACCCGAAGTACCCCAAACTTCGACTTCGTTCAGAATCAATAAGGATTACCAAAATTATTTATGTTTGCCAAATGGCAGAATAAGAGAGAGAATTTTTAAGCCATTTTTATTCATTTCTGGAGCGTGAGTACACACTAGTAGAGGGGGCAGCTGCAGCACGGACCATAGCAGAGATCTGTTGAAAAAGTTACGTCCATTACTAGACGCCATTTGTTTTCTGATTTTGGGACTTGAAATTTCCTGGAATATACTCTTCGAAACTGCTGATGAATAGGAACTTTCTCTAATACACCCTTATGAACAAATTCTTGAAGTACGTGAAGGAGTATGGGGTCTGAACAGTGTCGGACTGGGGGGTCTGGGGCCCACAGGGGAGTTGATCTGGGGGGGGCCCACCCTTGATCTTGGGGGGCCCACCCTACTGTACGTAAAAATATTACCGGCCTCTCGGACATAAATGCGCCCATTTTACCACATAATACAGTGTGCAAAACAGAACTGTATTGTGTAGTACAATAGCAAGAGAGTCACATATCTGTCTATCGCACATATCTGTCTGTCTAGCATATCATAGACACAGGGCTAAGTAGCTCCATCCAATCCACTCCACCCACATACAATATCCTCCACCCACATACAATTATCCTCTCCACCCCACTTACAATATCCCCCTCCACCCACGTACAATATCCCCCTCCACCCCGTACAATATCGCCCTCCACCCACGTAAAATATCGCCTCCATCCCAGTACATATCGCCTCCACCCACGTACAATCATCCCCCAACTACCCCAACGTACAATATCGCCCTCCACCCACTTACAATATCCCCTACAACCACATACAATTTCCCCCACCACCCACATACAATATCCCCCAACCACCACATACAATATCCCCCACCACCAACCCATACAATATCCCCTCCATCCACATACATTATCCCCTCCACCCACATACAATATCACCCTCCACCCACCTACAATATCCCACCACCCACATACAATATCCCCAACCCCCCCAAATACAATATCCCCCTCCAACCCACGTACAATTATCCCACACTCCACCCTAAATAACAATATCCTCTCCACCCACAATACATTATCCCCCCTCCACCACATACAATCTCCCCTCCTCCCAAACAATATCCCCCCTCACCCACATACAATATCCCTCACCCACATACTATATCCCCCTCAAACCACATACAATATCCCCTCACCTCATACCAATATCCCCTACACCCACATACAATATTCCCCCACCACCCACATACAATATGCCCCACCACCGAGGGCGCGTTGATAGGGTCCTAAATCATACGGGGCTCGGGCCCTTTGTGTTTTTTGGGTAGGGGCTGGGTTCACACGACATTTTTTCAGCATCATTTTGAAACTGGGATGTTTTTGTTACAGAGAAAACACTTGTGTTACTGTCACTATTTTCTGCACATTCCACACAGGTCGTACCATCTCCTCAGCAGTCACTGTAAGTAAAATCACCAATGACAAATTTACTTTTTTCAGAACTTCTCACCCTTCATATGACCAATACACTAAACAGTCTCCAAAACATTCACCGATACAGGAGCAAATCTACAAGACAAGTGATGTTATAAAAAACCGCTCCTAACAAAACCAAGACCCAAAATATTACTACTTAAGCTCATATAATCATGCCAGACCTGACCAATCGCCGACTCACCCAATGTGACTATCCACTGGCAACGGCCATAGAGAATTATTTAACCGCCATACAGTGACCCAGATAGTGTAGATACTGTTGTATGTAGACTCTGCAGAAAATATAAGTGATTAACTGCAGTTACATTTGTAACTCACCTGAGACGTCTTTTCTGATCTGCGTCGTTCACTTTCCCTTTTCTTATCCATCCGTTCACACCTTCATGCTGATTGCTCCGGGCCAATTACTTGTCCACCTTGAGATTTGGGACACAGTATCTTTGTAGAAATCCTCACATTTCCAGGCAACACTCCTTTATTTATAAGGTATAAGCAGTCCCTTCAGTTGGTATATAGGGGCAATGAGAGCAGTATATGGTGCCACAGGCAGTTATAGGGCGGCACACGGCGTATACAGGGGGGCAAAGGCAGTACTTATAGGTGGCACAGGAGGAAATATAGGGGCACTGGCAGGTATATAGGGGGCACTGAGGAGTATATAGGGGCCACAGGCAGGTTTATAGGGGCACAGGCAGGTATATAGGGGCACAGGCAGGTTATGGGGGCCACAGTCAGGCGTATGGGGGCCACAGGCAGGCGTATGGGGGGACCAACAGGCAGGCGTTTGGGCCCACAGGCAGGCATTATAGGGGCCCCGAGGCTTTATAGGGGGGCACAGGGCAGGCATTAATAGGGGCCACAGACAGGGATATGGGGGGCACGACAGGGATATGGGGGGCACAGACAGGGGATATGGGGGCCGACGGGCTGTTATATGGGGGCCACAGGAAGGCATTATAGGACACAGGCAGGCTTGGGGGCCCACGGGCAGTATATGGCGGGCACACAGGCAGGGTTATGGGGGCCACAGGCAGGGATATGGGGGCCACAGGCAGGGATATGGGGGCCACATGTCAGTGGTATGGGGCCAAGGCAGGGATTTGGGGGGCCACAGGCAGGGTTCTGGGGGCCACAGCAGGAATTTTAGGGCACAGACAGGGATATGGGGGCCAACGAGAGTATATGGGGGCCACAGGCAGTATTTGGGGGCCACAGGCAGGCATTAAGGGGCACAGGCAGCCATTATAGGGGCACAGGGCAGGGTTATGGGGGCCACAGCAGTGGTGTTTTGGGGGCCACTGACTGTGGTATGGGGGCCACAGGCCGCCATTATAGGGGCACCAGGCAGACATTATAGGGGCACATGGCTGGGATATGGGGCCAAGGGCAGGGATAAGGGGGCCACAGCAGAAGAAAGGGGGTAGGGGCCACAGGCAGGCATGTATAGGGCACTGAGCAGGTAAACGCTTTAAAAATAACAACATTTATAATCACCCTTAACTCCCCCGGCGAGCGCTCCTCTTGTCTCTTCGACGCGACGCTCCTCCGGAGCTCCTCGGGAGCACGGGACTTTGTCGCGCTGTGCGCCCCGAGGTTCAGGCACGTCGCGATGACCGTGTTGTCCATCGCGACGCTAGCCGGTGCTGTGGCGCCACGGGGCGCGGCGGGTCCTCAGCCGCTGCGGGTAGACACTGTCTGCGTGGGCAGGGGGAGCAGCACGATCTCTGGGGCTCCGCCTGAAGCACTGCGGCTGAGGTGGTGTGTTGGCGTCCATCGGACGCATATGCAGCTAATGGGGCCGTCCGGTGATCAGGCCCAGCGCAGAGGCCTGAGCCCGGGAGACTCGGGGCCACAGGATGTGTTTATTCGGGGCCCGAGCTCGAATAAAACAGCCTAGCGACGCCCATGACCTCCACCCCACATACAATATCCCCCTCCACCCTATATATATCCCCACCACCAAATACAATATCCACCCACCTCCCACATACAATATCCCCACCACCCACATACAAAATACCCCACCACCCACATACAAATATCCCCCTCCACCACTACAAATTTCCCTCCACCCACATATAAATATCCCACCACCCAATTACAAATATCCCCACCACCACATACAAATATCCCCACCACCCAATTCAATTACTCCCACCCCCCACATACAATATCCCCCACCACCCACAAACAATATCCCCCACCACCCAAACAAAAACCCCCACCACCCACAAAAAAATCCCCACCACCCTAAAAAATATCCCCCCACCAAACAAAATCCCCCACCCAACAAAAAAATCCCCCCACCCACATAAAATATCCCCCCCCACCACATAAAATACCCCCTCACCCACATACAATCCCCCCTCCACCCAATAAAATTCCCCCCTCCACCCACATACAATATCCCCCTCCACCCACATAAAATATCCCCCCCACCACAACAATATCCCCTCCCCCCCCCATAAATATCCCCCTCACCCACCTACAATATCCCCCCCCACCCCATACAAATCCCCCTCCCCCCAACTACAATATCCCCCTCCACCCCGTAAAAATCCCCCTCCACCCACAAAAATTCCCCCTCCAGTTTCCATTGGTCACGCACCCACCACCCAAAATACACACCACAAAAAAGTAGAAGTTAATCCTACACAGGGTCAATGGGGCCCAAAAATTTACGTGGCATTATCTGCCCCGATATAACCTAAAACCCCGCCATAAGAGACCAAAAAGAGGTCCAACACCACTCAGGAAAAACCTACAACACCACCAATAAACCACAAGGGGTCAACACCAGCTCGGGGTATAACCTAAACACACCAAAAAGAGACCACCAGAGGTCAGACACCACCGGGTAAAACCTAAACACCGCCATAAAAACCACATGGGGTCAACACCAGGGGGTTAACCTACAACACCTCCATAAGATCCCACATAAGGCAGACACCGCTCAGGTCACATAAAATACAGTGAATACGCACTGACCAATATAAAAGTAAAAAAACCCCTTAATCCAGGGACTCCCAAAAACGTCCTATCTAAAGGAGTTTCTCTTCTCTCAGACGTTCCGACCCCCCTTTTCTTCTGCATCTTTTCCACCCCGCCAGGGGAAACTTTCCCGACACAACTACCCTGCAAAAATTACACCAAAATCTTAAAATCCTCAATTTTCCAGCACTTTTTTACCCATTTCCACCCTCTACAAATTTCCCCAGCGGGGGAGGGGGTACAACCATAACTTAGAGGTCAGTATCCCTTGGGGGGGGGGGTGGGGAAAGGACAAAACCCCCCCGGAGTAATGCAGGATATACAGCATTGGGGGGCTCTTTTTGGGAGATACAGGGAGTTAAGGGCCTTTTAGATAGTAACAGGCATTAAGGGCCCCCTTTTGGAGTTACAGGCGTTGGGGGCTTTTTAGGGAGTGTACAGGCATTTTAAGGGGTCTTTTAGGATAAAATTAGGGGCCTCCTTTACTTTTGGAAATCAGCCCCCCTTTAGCTAGTATGAGGAAATCAGGCCCCCCTTTTTGTAGTGTGTAGGTAGTCAGGGCCCCCCTTTTGCTAGTGTGAGGGAGTAGGGCCCCCTTTAGGTGTCAGGGCCCCCCTTTTTATAGCCAGGGGCCCCCTTAGTAGCAGGGGCCCCCCCGTAGTCGGGGCCCCCCTTTTTTTTAGCCAGGGGCCCCTTTATTATCAGGGCCCCCTTTAGTATCAGGGGGGGCCCTTATGTGTCAGGGGCCCCCCCAATAGTCAGGGGCCCCCATATACCAGGGCCCCCCATAGTAGCCAGGGCCCCCCCAAGTAGTAAGGGGCCCCCCAAAGAAAGCCTTCCCCGTATCAGGGGCCCCCCTATAAACCCGGGCCCCCAAGTACCCCGGCCTCCCTAGGCAGGGGCCCCCCCTAGAAGCCAGGGCCCCCAAAATAGCCAGGGCCCCCCATAGTACCCCCCGGGGGCCCCCCCCTAGTAACCCCCCCTTAGTAGCCCGGGCCCCCTTAAATAGAGGGCCCCCCTAGTAGCCCGGGCCCCCCCCTAGTAGCAGGGGGCCCCATTATACCAGGGGGGCCCCTATTTGCCAGGGCCCCCTAGTACCAGGGCCCCCCCCTTTGATCAGGGGGCCCCCTTAGTAGCAGGGGGTCCCATTTTAGCCCCGGGGCCCCCCTATAGCCCGGGCCCCCATAGAGCCCGGGCCCCCCATAGTAGCCAGCCCCCCCCTTAGAATCAGGGGCCCCCCCTTTGTAGTCAGGGGGGCCCCCAAAAACCCCGGGGCCCCCCCCCTTTTAGCCCGGGCCCCCCCCAAATAGCCAAGGCCCCCCTTTTGAGCCGGGCCCCCAAGTAGCCAGGGCCCCCCCCTTAGTATCGGGCCCCCCTTTTGTGCCCGGGGCCCCCCTTGTACAGGGCCCCCCCCCGCCACCCCCCCCCCCCCAAGTACCAGGGCCCCCCCCCCCCTTAGACCCCCCCCCCCAAAAAGGGGGCCCCCCCCTTAGTATCAGGGCCCCCCCCCTTAGTAGTCAGGGCCCCCCCCTTAGTATCAGGGGGCCCCCCCCCCTTTGTCCCCGGGCCCCCCCCCCCTTGTAGCCAGGGCCCCCCCCCCTTAGAAATTTAGGGGGCCCCCCCTTTTGGTCAGGGGGCCCCCCTTAGTAAAGGCCCCCCCCTTTTAACCAGGGCCCCCCCCCCTTTGTACCAGGGCCCCCCCCCTTTACCGGGCCCCCCTTAGAGTAGGGCCCCCCCCCCTTTGTCCAGGGGCCCCCCCCCTTATACCAGGGCCCCCCTTATAGCCGGGGCCCCCCCAGTAGTCAGGGGCCCCCCCCCTTTGTACCGGGCCCCCCCCTTAGTACCAGGGCCCCCCCCCTTTGTAGCCCGGGCCCACCCCCCAGTAGCCGGGCCCACCCCCTTAGTAGCGGGGGCCCCCCTTTGTACCAGGCCCACCCCTAGAGCCAGGGCCACCCCCCTAGTACCAGGGCCCACCCCATGTAGCCCGGGGCCCCTTTAGTATCAGGGGGCCCCCCTTATAGCAGGGGGCCCCCCATTAGCCAGGGGCCCCCCCGTAGCCAGGGCCCCCCTAGTAGTCAGGGGCCCCCCCCTTTTAGCCGGGGCCCCCCTTAGTAGCCCGGGCCCCCCCAGTACAGGGGCCCCCTTAGTAGTCAGGGGCCCCCCTTAGTACCAGGGGCCCCCCCCCCCCTAAAACAGGCCCCCCCTTAGTAGTCAGGGGCCCCCCTTTAATATAGGGGCCCCCCATAGTAGCCAGGGGCCCCTTAGATAGTTTAAAAAAAAAAAAACCCGCCCCTTACCTGGCTCCGGCTTTCCCCCCAGGGGCCCGGCCCCGCTCGAGCTCCCCGCCCGGGTCCCTACTGCCGCCCGCATAGGGGGGCGGTGAAGTGACGACCCCGGGGCCCCTACGCACCAGTAGGGGCCGGGCCCCCGGGAGGGTGAAGGGGCCCAATGCGTTCAAGCCTGCCGGGGAGTCAGCGGAGCGCACGCTATGGCGCTTGCTCCCCTGACACCGCGCACCCCGGAGGGGGACTTTACCCCGACTCCCGGGCTGGGCTCTGGGGGCTCGGGACCGGGTCCCGGGCCGTCCAGTGACCGGGGGGGGGGGGGGGGGGGGGGGGGGGTTGGGGGGGGGGGCCCCGGGGGGGGACGGCCTGTCCCCGGGCCCCCAGCGGCTCGGGGGGCCCACCGGGGATTTCCCCCGGGCCCCCCCGGCCCAGTCCGAGCCGGGTCGAAGGTTTATCATGAATCGTTGTTGGAAATTCCATGAACTCTATAGAGTAGCCCTTCATTTTAGTTCTACTACGACAACACGGGCTCAGGTAGACCACTTTTAACTTGGTCTACCTGTTCCAGCAGTAATGCGCCCAGTTTTGCCATCCTCCAGTCATAAATGTGTAGAATCATACGGTTGTGCTGCCACACCCCTCCAGAACGCCCCCACATATTGGGTGTATTACAAAGTGCCCCTACTTCTGGAGTGTGCCTGCTCATACATCTAGAGAACAGTGCTGTGACAGCTTTACTTTTTCACCAGAATACTGGCGTAGCCCCATACAAAGTGCTCAAATTGCATATGTTAGAGACACATTCATCTGGAATTGGCTGATTGCATTTAACACACAGCCTGTGCTTGGATTTCCTCTTTCTTTTCCCACTACCAGCTTTGGGGGTGGAAATCTAAGGGTTAATGCAAAGACATAGTTAGAATTGCATTCCCAGTTATCACAATAGTATAACAGCCTCATATACACAGCACTAATATACCAAAAAGCTGAAGGCAGATAGTGTGTATAAACAGCTGTCTTTAATACACAGGAAAGACATAGTTAACTTGCACTGCCAAATAAACAACAGTAGAATAGCAGTATAGCAGCCTCTTATATACAGAACAAAGCTGCAGGCAGATAGTGCATATACACATTACCTTACTAGACAGGAAGGTTCTGCTGCCTGGCAAACACACGGTTAACTTGTACTGCCAATAAACCACAGCAAAGGGGCAGTATAGTAGCCTCTTGTATACAGCAATGATATATCACACAGCTGCATAGTAAGCTTACCTTACTACAGAGGAAGGTTTTGCTGTCAGCAAAGCACCCTGAAGTGCTGCGCACCAATATTCAGGCCCTGGATGTTCAGCAATACCTTTCCATAACAGCAAGATCATGTACATTCAGGGAAGCTTCATAAAAGGCCTGCATGCTTAAGTGTCCATCCATAGGGCAGAAGTCAGAAGTGCCAAGTCACAAATAAAACCCTTAGGGGGGAGGCTAGGTACAGGTTCCACACTCACTAGCCAAGGCACTTTTTGACACCCCACTCCCTTAAAAACATGATTGTTCTGATGACATTAGACAAACCATAACACAGGGAAACAATAGAGCTCCTGTTCTCTTCCAACACCTGAGACAAGAAGACAATATTGGTGCATAGTGACTCTAGCCAGGCTTTAAAAGGCAACAATTAAGTGGTTGATTAGTTCAGTTACTGCTTGGTAACCTGTCTCTTCTAATCGTACCTAGGGGAAGTACAGGCAGTCCCCGGGTTACATACGAGTTAGGGACTGTAGGTTCAGTCTTAAGTTGAATTTGTATGTAAACCACAAATTACAGCAGTTCACACCACACATGTAGTGCCAGGGTCAGTATTATATAAGTAATATACAAATATAATACTGAGCCACAGAACTGACACTCAGTCTGCACTATAAATATATAATACTGACCCACAGAGCTGATTAATAATACATAACTGCAGACTGTCACCTCTGTCGGTCAGTATTGTATATGTATATTCATTATATGATACTGACCCATAAAGCTGACAATCAGTCTGCAGTTCTATAATTTTGATCAACTCTGTGGGTCATTATTATATAATTATAGTGCAGACTGATTGACAGGTCTGTGGGTCAGTGTTATATATGTGTATTACTTCTATAATACTGAACCACAGTGCTGCTCAATATTATAGAACTGCAGACTGATTGTCAGCTCCGTGGGTCAGTATTGTATATCTGCATTACTTATGATATTGACCCACAGAGCTGACAATCAGCTTGCAGTTCTATAATATTGAGCAGCACTGTGGGTCAGTATTACAGAAGTAATACACATACATAACACTGACCAACAGAGCTGACAATCTGTAGTTATTTACACTGTACCCTATCTTGTGTGTGACAATATTACAAAATGCTCTGTATAGTGTAACCAACAACTGATGCTGCTGCCCTTGTGCCCCTATGCTGAGTGAGAATCAGGATGAGAGGATGGGAGGAGAAGCACATTTGTTCTGTTAAGGGTCCTTTACTACAGCCTTGCTCCTCCTTCTTCTCCACCACCACCACAGCCCCAGCAGCTTCTCCATACCTGTGGATATGGGAGAGGCAGTGATTACACTGCTCTCCCCCGACATGTGTCTGTGCAGTGCAGCGCTAGGCTCAGACTTCCTCAACGGACCTGTATTGTATGAGCGAGCGGAGACAGGAAGCAGGAAGGGGGAGAGAGGGGGTGGAAGAGCTGTGCTCCGAGGCATCCGACAGAAGAAGAGACTACATCAGTTGTGCTGCGTGCAGCCCGACACAGGCAAATTCCAGGCTTATGTCTTTCCGATAGTCCTCGTTCGCAACTAGGGGACAGACGTAAGTCGGAACGACGTAAGTCGGGGACTACCTGTAATATCCCAATGATGTGCTGCCATAGATCAATCATGAAATATAGTATAATAGCATTACCACCTACACCCAGGGGCATTGCTAGAGTCCTAAAACTTCCAGGGCCCGGGTCCTCTGTGTTACATGTTGCTCAATAGTGCTCTTTTCACCTATAATTTTTCATGCCACATCGTGAACTGTGGCATATATTTTTACAGAGAAAAAAGCTTATGTTCCTGGCAATATTTTTATGCATATTCTGCACAGATACTGTCCATCACCTCAACAGTACAAAGTACAATGAAAATCATCACTAACAAATTTGCTTTTTCAAAAGCGATCACCTATGTATGACAATGAATACCTTAAAAATAACAATCACCAAATACTATACCTACACATGTAACAAATATGCCATATGAATGATTAATACTAAAAAAACCTTTTTCAATACCAAGACCCAATAATATTCACTAAAGGGGTTGGGATGCTCCAAATTTGGAGCCTTTTTTGTGGTTGCCAAGCAGAGTTGTGAAAAAGGTCTCCTTTTTTCTCCCCTCTGCGGGGTATCTTTTCTTCTGCAGACAGTCCCCACAATGGCCGTGATGATTAGGTTTTTAAATTTATTATCGACAAAATTGAAATCGGGCGGTATTTGTTGATCGGATTTTTTTAGATACGCGATAATTTAGGTTAAAACTGTGCAAATTATTAATTTTGCCCCCCTTTTCGTGTTCCCGCATTTTTGGGGGCCGCAAATCAGACGAATAGGCAGGGTAGATGTGTGTGCAGTCATGACTGGATGGTATGGTTGCGTTTTGGGTGGAAAAATCCATGCCTCGTTTTTAAAAAGAACAGCCCTTTGTTCATGTCGTGGTGTCAGGTTCCTAGAGTAGGAGTGCCTTCGCCCCTGTCCAAAAGGCAGCAAAAGCTCGCGAAATTATTTTTTTTCACAGAAAACGCTTTTTTTGCGTGATCCTTTGAAATTCGTTGATAGAGATTTTCAGATTTTAGGAGTTAGGCGAGAATTTTAAAGGGCATCTACCGCTGTAAAGTCACAGGGGGAAGCAGGGGGGGAAGGGGAGGCCTGCGGGCGAACACAGACAAGCTCTATAAAGGATACTGTACAGCCAAAACTTTGTTTAGACATTGCATTGCCTTATATTAGGATACAGATCTTTTTAGTAACTGCAAGTCTGTTTGTTAGACTTTGTGCAAAACTCACTTTTATTATCAGTATACATTTAGATAGGTGTTCTTTCAATTTTGCCCAGTCCAAGCTTTGTTTATTAGCCAAATTGAAGTTAAATTTGAATCCCGCAATTTTGTAGACACCACAGGTTGATAGGTGCAAAAAAATACCTTTTATTATCCCGTTACATTTCAGATAAAGTGTTTTTTTCACTTTGGCGCAGGCCAGCTGTGTTGATTTGAGCCCCCTTGCAGTTAAATTTGAATCCAAACAACTTTGTAGTCACCACAGGTGTACTGATAGGTGCCAAAAATACCTTTTATTATCCGTATACATTTCAGACAGGTGTTTTTTTTCACTTTTGGTCAGTCAAGCTATGTTGATAGAACTACTTTGAAGTTAAATTTGAAAACAGCAATTTTGTAGTCACCATAGGTGAATTGATAGGTGCCAAAAAATACCTTTTATTATCCCGTATACATTTTAAATACGTGTTCTTTTCACTTTGGTGCAGGCCAGCTGTGTTGATAGAGCCACCTTGCAGCTAAATTTGAATCCAGCAACTTTGTAGTCCCCAACAGGGGGACTGATAGGTGCCAAAAATCCCTTTTTTTTACCCAAATATAAAATTTCAGATAGGTTTTTTTTTTTTCCCCTTTTGGGTTTGGGGGGTTCAAGCTTTTTTGATAGATTTTACTTTGCATTTAAAAATTTAAATTTCCGAAATTTTTGTAGTCCCATGGGTTTAAATTTTGATGGGTTGCCAAAAAATCCCTTTAAAAATTATCCCGTAAAATTTTTAAATTTACTTGTTTTTTTCACTTTGGTGCGGGCCCCAAGCTGGGGTTGTTTAGAGCCCCCTTTCACTAAATTTGAATCCAGCAATTTTGTATTCCCCAACGGGTGTATGATAGTGTCCCAAAAAAAATACCTTTTATTATCCATATACTTTTTCAGCAGGTGTTTTTTTTCATTTTTGGGTTTCAGTCAAGCTTTTTTGATAAAATTTTTACTTTGCCTTTAAAATTTTTTAAAAATTTACAAGCAATTTTGTATTCACCAAGGTAAAAATTAATAGGTCCCAAAAAAAAATACCTTTTTTTTTACCCCGTAAACATTTCAGATAATGTTTTTTTCACTTTACGCAGGCCAGCTGTTTTTATAAGCCCCCTTGCATTTAAAATTTTAAAATCCACCCAATTTTGTATTTCCCCACGGTGAAAAGATATTTGCCAAAAATCCCTTTTAAAATTATCGTTTTTAAACATTTTCAAAACGGGTTTTTTTTTTTCCCATTTTTGGGTGGTCCCCCCTTTTTTGATAGAGGTCCCAAAAGCACTTAAATTTAAATCCAGCAATTTTTTTTTTGATTTGAGGGATTTGAGAATAGCTGTGTTTTGGGCCGTTTTTTTAATAAGAAAATTTTCCAAAAACCCCTTCCATACCCCCCTAAAATTTTTTATTTTTCTGAACTTGGAGCAAAAATCCCGGTTTGGAAACGAGCAAAGGGGGGGGTAGGCCCATGGAGGTAGAGTTAGAGAAAGGTCTCCTTCCATGGGGGGACAACACCAAGCCAGCGGATTGTCGGTTTGCAGGACCGTCGGGGCCTACATCGCTGGGTCAGGGCCCTGTGAATCTCAGTAACGAACAGGGTCCCCAAATTCTTTTTTCAGTGGTTAAGGAAACCTGACCCGCAGTCTTCCCTTTCCCCCGCCCTCCCGTCAGGGCCAAACAAATGCCCTTCCAGAAACATCACACCCCGTCCAACATAAGCGAAGGCACCCCAAAATTTCCCAAACTCGTGTACCCACCACTGTGGAAAATTTCCATTTTCTGAAGCCCTCTTATAAACAAAATGCGGTTGGGTCAAAAAGGCATGTTAAAAAGTTTCAAGGGGCCCAAAGGGGAATAATTTTCTCTGCTCTGACCCCCAAATTTATGATGCCTCAAAAGGAGGGGGAAAAAAACCCGGTCAACCCGGAAAAAACCCCCGGGGCAGGGGGGGCAAGGGCCTTGCTTTTCCCTCTTGCTTTTTTAGCCCGCAGCCCCGGTTTGCAAAATGTCAGGACGAAGTCCCTTGTTGATGATGATGAGACGACATTCCCGGACCCAACGGGGTCTTTTCGGGAAAGAATTTGCTTGGCGAACTTCATCACGGGACGAGGGGGAAAAACGATAGGGTAGTGTCAGTAGGGGTCCCCCTAAAAAAGGGAGGGGGGGGTCGCAAAAGGGTCCGCTGATATATTCCCCAGCCAGGGTTTCCACGGAAACCCCGTCCTCGTTTTTGGGCCCGTCAAAAGGTCCGGGACCTCTCAAGCCAGGGCCTTTTAGAAAAGGCCTTGATTCACCCAGCGAAGTCATATCCCGCCTTTTCCCGTAAACCCCTTTAAGTAAAAAGGGCAAAATATTTAGGTGGTAACCACCCCCAAAAAAATGTTTTGGTCCAAAATGCAGAAAAAATGAAGGAGTTAAAATTTGGAAAGGAAAACACTTGGCCAAAAAAGGCCAACCGACCCCCGGGCCCCCAACCACTGTCACCCCCTCTTCCCTCCCCTTTCCTCCCCCCCGCCCCCCGTCCCCGAGTCCACCAAGCCCCATTCTACCCCCTTCTCCTTCCCCCATTTGACGACCTGCACGCTGACAGGGGGCCGTCTGCAGCCAGCCTTCGTTTTCCAGTTTGTAGCAAAGCAAAATTTTAACCCAAACCATCCCAAAGCCAAAACCCAATGCGGCATTGCCGGGTTTTTTGGGCCCGGGGAAATGTTTTTTTTCCGTCGGGGGGACACAAAATGGTTCCCGCCACGCCCCTTTCCCCCTGCCGCCCCCAATACCAAGATGGGGACAGATTTTTTGCCAAAAAACCGTCCCTGCCCGGCCAGCCACTGTCACTAAAATTTCAAGCGCGTTGTCTGCATCTGTGTAAAAAAAGTCCATCTGACCACCAAACACATGGACTAGTAAGCACGGGGGAAGGGCCCTATATCTCTTTTACAGCTCACTGGGTGAGCTGGGGGATGTCCGGGGGTGACGGTTGGGTCTCAGTCGGGGTCACACTTCCCGTTTGCACCCTGCTTCCCCCCGCCCTTCGATGAGCGTCAGCTCGCCCCCCTCAACCGTCCATTTTTGGGGCAAACCTGGAATTTCCACCTCCAATGCTCCAGCGAGGGCAGCAGCGCAATGCCCTTACGCGGACGAAATGACACTGGCCTGACAAGCACGGTGCGGACCTCGGGGTGTTTACCACCGGGGGGAGGCAGGGAAAACTCGCAAAAATTCTTGCCCGTTTTGAAGAAGCCACCAAAATGGCATTTCGGACGATTTTCCCCTTTTCAGCATGGTATTTTGGTGATCTTAGTTCTGGAACGATCGTTGGGCCCCTGAAACAACGGTCCCGCCCGCGCGGAGGAGGAGACATACACAGTGCGGACACGGAGCCTTTCTCTCCGTCAAATCCACAAGGCCCAACAGTTTCACAATTTCATCGGTCTTCATTAGGCAGTGGTTCGGGGTCCAGGGCTAGTGCAAGGCGGCGCATCAGCTCCAGGGTGCATCATCTCAGGCAAGTCAGGGCTGTGTTGAAGCAGTGCAGGAGTAAGCGGAGGAGGAGGAGGAGGAGGTATTCCTAGTCACCGACGTTACCAACGTCCCTGCCTAGGAAAGAGGTTGGCGCGAATTTGAGGCGGAGGAGGAAGATGAGGAAGATCAGTTTGCTAGTGCCCCTCGACCCAGAGGCTTGGGAAATCAAGGCTCCATCTCTCACATGAGTGCTTGGATGCTCCATTTCCTCCAACATGATCCTCGCATGAAGGCCATCAAAATGAACAACAGTTACTGGGTGGCCACCCTCCTGGATCCCCGGTACAAAACAAAACTCAGCACTTTCCTTCCACCCACCCAAATAAAGAGTAAAAGGCAGGAAATGGAGACCTTGCTGATTGATCAACTGGAGACATCTGTTGCGTCTGCTTCACGTTCCTCAAATGTCACGTTAGAACAACGTCAGCGACGTGACAATAGTAGAGCGCCAAGTAGCGGCAGCAGCAGGCAAGGTGGCAGAAGCCTAATGGGTGACCTCTGGCAATCTTTATTTACCACCTCACCAACGCATGCAATGCAGGGCACACATCCAACACACAGAGACCAGCTTAAGATCATGGTGCACGACTATCTGCGTCTCAACACCGATGTTTTTGGATGTGTTCCGGACCCAATAGACTTCTGGGTATCCAAAATGGACGAATGGCCCGAGCTCGCTCGCCACGCTATAGAGGTGTTGTCCTGCCCAGCAGCCAGCGTCATATCTGAGCGGTCCTTCAGCACAGCTGGAGGAGTCATTACAGACAAACGCATCCGGCTTTCCACAGATAATGTGGATCGTTTGACTTTCATCAAGATGAATCAGGCATGGATCTCTGATGATGTTGTGGCCCCAATTGCCGAGGTCACCGATTAGTTGCCGGTCTACTTCACATTCCTCTTCAAACAGAAATGGTCCTCTTGAAAACTTTTTTTTTAAATGATCATTTCTTACTGCAATTTTTATTCTCTTTTCCCAACAGTTAATTTTGCTGGTTTTGCTGTGAGGAGACTGTAAAAGACAGCAAGGTTTCATGACAACACCGTATTCCATTTACTCACTTTATCTTTAGAAGTTTTCGCATTGTCAATGGTTTTGAGGTCATGTTGCTGTGAGATACAGCAATAATCATGGTCCTTTGGAACAGAAATGTGGCTTTTAAGTGCCATTTCTCCCTCACAATTTTTAACAGTGGCTGAGAAGTCATTTTTATAATTTTTTGGGTCATGCTGCTTTGAAATGCAGCAATACTACAGGTCCTATTCTAAAAAAATTTGTTTCTAACAGACATTTGTTCTTCACAATTGTCCAAAGTGGCTCAAGGGTCATGCTTTGAATTTTTGGGGGCATTTTGCTGTGACATGCAGCTATACTACAGGTCCTATTATAAAAAAAATGTTGTTTCTAACAGACATTTGTTCTTCACAATTGTCAAGAGTGGCTCAAGGGTGATGGTGCTGTCAGAAACAGGAATAGGTAGGACACTGTTAATGGACACATATTGCAAAATGACTTGTTTTTGCAAGATCTTTAACATAGCTATCAATCCCTGTATTGAGACAACCCATTTAATACAATTAAAAAAGAGAAACAAAGACATGGCGGGATTCCAACCTATTTTAAAAATGTGTTTTCTAGAATTAAACTACTAAAAAACTTGCATGTACAAAATAGCTGGTAAAAAATTCCTCTGAATTGTACAAGGGAGGTACAGGAAAACTTGACCAGATGTAGGTTATTCAGAGGACATGGAATATGAAGCACGGACAGAGAACAAAGTACAGAGACAATTTCCTCCAGCACGTTGAGTAAAATGATAAAAAGAATGCCAAGAAAATGGTCACCTGGGTTGAAAAGTAGCGTTCACCAACAGTATATCCAATTTAAGCTAAAATGGTCCGCACTCATACGGAGGGGCAAGAGCTACCCAGGTCTTGACTGTGCACTGAGGAAGGCTGGAGGTCTTACCTCACACTTCCGCTTCCGCACTCTGCTTCAGCACGACTGTTTTCGTTGCTGAGTCATAAGGGCATTTTTACCGTGTTAATAGATGACGGACGCCAGCCTGGGCTCTCACCGCACCCACTGTAACTCCGGCCCTGGCTGCTGAACCTGCGTGTTAATAGATGACAGACGCTAGCCTGGTCTCTCACCGCACCATCTAAAAGTCTCCCAGCTGGACCTCCGTGTTAACAGATGGCTGACGGCACTGATGGGGCTGGAGTCACTATGGTGACTCATCTTTTGATCTCCAGGGGAGTATGTCCCTAATCAATGAAGTAGGATTTGGAGTAAAAATGAAACCATTGAATTGATTGGCTGAAGCTGTCTCAGAAGCTAGGAGGGCAAATGTCTTCTCAACTAATAAGTGTTTTGGGGATGATTAGGACATTTGTATTACTTATGGGGTGTGCGGACAAATTAACACATCTACACGTGTAAAAAATACCTTTAAAAACTGCAGGGAGGGGTGTATGTTGTATGTTATTAACTTGAAAAAAAAGCAAAAATGGTAATAATGTAAAAATATAAATAAAACTTCCCTAAATAAATTCTATAAACAAATGTCAGTTACCAAAAAATATACTAAATAAGAGTCACTGTACAAAATAGCATAGTGGCACTTTGTGATCGGTGGGTCAAACAGGTTGAGGGGTCAAGCTGTGGCCCAGGACAGGGATAGTCAATGTCCAGTGAAACTAAAATGGTGGTTGAAAGACTCCTTTTTCTTGCACTTTAAATCTGTGGGTCAGACAGATTTAATGGTCATACTGTGGTACAGAACAGGTATAGTCAATATCCGGTTCAACTAAAATGGTGGTTGAAAGACTCCTTTTCCCAGTACTTTTAAATCTGTGGGTCAGACAGGTTTAATGGTCATACTGCGGTACAGGACAGTTATAGTTAATGTCCAGTTCAACTAAAATGGTGGTTGAAAGACTCCTTTTTCCGGCACTTTTTAATCTGGGGTCATGCAGGCTTGGGGCTCATGCTGTGGCCCAGGACAGGGATATTCAATGTTCAGTTCAAGTAAAATGATGGTTCAAATCATACTGCCTTCTGGCACTTTTTAATTTGTGGGTCATACAGGTTTAAGGGTCATGCTGTGGTGCAAGACAGGGATAGTGAATGGTCTGTGATTTTTTTTCTGTGGCTTTTATAACCTAATTGTCTTGCCTAAGATGTAGCACATATACAGTTTGCTGTAGTGGATGTTAATTCAAGCTTCTCCATCCCTGTTTGGGTGTAATAATGAAGGTGTTGTTCCTCTCCCATAGACTTTAATGGTCATCGGCGATAATCTATTATCGACTATCGGATATGTTATTGATAATTGCCGATCTCGACTATCCACCCGAGGACGATAGGCAACGTAATCGCTCATCACTAGTGATGATTCATTCTGTGTGAGCAGGGGGAAGAGAGAGGTTCTCAGATGTTTAAGACTAAGGCGATGTACACACAGCAAACGACAAAATACCATCCAAAATATGATGGCATTTCAATATTTGCTGTGTACATAGTCACATAGTTACATAGTACGGTTGAAAAAAGACACATGTCCATCAAGTTCAACCAAGGGTGGGGAAAATGTGGGTGAAGGGAGGGAGACAAGGAGTCCAAGCCCAGCCTCCCCACTGGTGAATGCCCTGAAACCGACAAGGCAAGAACCAATGTGCTCCAGGGAAGACCCTATCTCTGACCTCAGAGCTATCACCAGACAGGATCTAGAATTTTACATGGCTTCATACATATTAATATTCTTTAGTTTCAGGTACTTATCTAAGCCTTTCTTGAAACTCACAACTGTTCCTGCTGTGACCAGCTCCTCAGGCAGGCTATTTCACAGATTTACAGTTCTCACAGTGAAGAATGTTTTTTCCTCTGGAGATTGAATCCTTTTTTCTCCAGCCATAGGGAATGACCCCTTGTCTTTTGAGGGGGCTTTACATGAAATAATTTTTCCCTATACTTTTTGTAGGGACCATTTATATATTTATATAAATTAATTAATCATGTCCCCCTGGAGCTGTCTTTCCTCAAGACTAAATAAGTTTAATTCTATTAATATCTCCTCATAACTAAGATGCTCCAGCCCCTTATAATTGTGTTTGCTTGTCTTTGTACCGTGAGTCCATGCCTCTTTTAATACATGCCAATATCTTGCTTGCCTTGGAGGAAGCTGATTGACACTGCACACTGTTATGTAGTCTATGATCTACAAGAACGTCCAGCTCCTTCTCAACAAGTGATTCTCCCAGTTTTTCTCAACCTAGGAGATATGATGCCTGCAGATTATTCATACCCAGCTGCGGAAAATTACATAGCCTAAGAAATCACTGGAAGTGTAACTCGATAATGTATATCTAAATTTCTCGCTCTCTCTGCATACTTTGTAACTAGAATGGGCATTGGACATTCAGGACTCTGGGAAAGATGAGTGATTTTTTTTCTCTCTCTCACATAGTGATATATCCTGCAGATTATTACACCTCTGACCCTTACAGAACTGCAGAACAAAACTATATGCTTTATCTGTTTGTGTTTACATGGGACTGCATATCTGTCTTACAAGTGTTTTACGTGGAACCAGGGCAGCTCCTTGGCTAAATTGCACCATGGCGGGGTGAAGAAGTTTCTCACCTCCTTCCCCCCATAACATAATGCTCCATGATGCAACACAGTGCATAAAACCAAATCCAAAATATACAAAAAGCTTTAACACAATGTGCTACGTATAAAACTACTAAATGATAGTCCTACAGTTACCAAATAACACTGCTATAGAAAAACAACATATCACCAGCACATAGTGACCGAATAATACTGCCCCACCATGACCACATATCACCACCACATAGTGACTGAATAATACCACACTTGTCAAATAGTCTCCAAAAAAATGGGAATCTTGCAATAGAACAGAGAGTGACTACTGATCACTATATTTACTATTTTGCCATAGACAAACTTAAACTCTATCAGTTCTCAATCTATAAAACACTAAAACGTAACTTTTATTATGTATAACACTTAATCTCTATACACACTATTTAAAAACCTAATTTCTAACCTCTCAATTTTTCCCTTTCTACTGCTGAAGCAATAACTCCTTTTCTATTATCAAGTCTGGTGGAACACCACTTATTAACAGGAAAACCTTATATACACAGTAATTTACTAACTCCAGTATGGGATCCCAAGCATCCTACTTGGGCAGTCATCCCTAATCTAATGGACATAAAATATATAAGGTTTCCTTGCGATACCCTCTGCAGCGGGTGACACTTGTAGAGGTGAGAAATCACAATTTAAAATGTCATGCCTGACCTCCCCAACATGTTCCACCAGCTAAACTGGCTTCATCAGGGGTTAGAGGGACCGGACCTCTGTAGCCAGGAAGATGTCCCCAGTTAGCCCCCTGTAGCCATTTAGTAGTCCCCTGTAGCCAGGAAGATGACCCATGTAGCCCCCTGTAGCCAGTTAGTAGCCCCCTGTAGCCAGGTAGTTGTCCCATGTAGCCCCCTGTAGCCAGGAAGATGCCCCATGTAGACCGCTGTAGCCAGTTAGTAGCCCCCTGTAGCCAGGTAGATGCCCCATGTAGCCCTCTGTAGCCAGGTAGATGTCCCTTGTAGCCCCCTGTAGCCAGTTAGAAGCCCCTGTAGCCAGGAAGATGCCCCATGTAGCTCCCTGTAGCCAGTTATATGCCACCTGTAGCCATGTAGATGCCCCATGTAGCCAGCTATAGCCAGTTAGATGCCCCCTATAACGAGGGAGAGGCCCCATGTAGCCACCTGTAGCCAGATAGATACCCCCTGTAGTTATTGAAAATTAAAATTAAAAAAAGCTACTTACCTTTCCATGTTCCCTGAAGCGTGGCAGGTCTGGGAGCTGGTGAACGGTGTAAGCGTATGATATCATCACGCCGCTTATGCCGGCACACAGCTCCTGGGATCTCAAGGGCCAGAAGAGGCTGTCGACTGAGGAGATCGAGCGCTGCAGTGGGTGTGATGAAAGCGTGCATCATGCCCTCTGCGACACTGATGTGTATGTACAGCGCTCACTGAGGCAGAAGGGTAACGATCCATCCTGCCCCCTCCCTGTAGGAGCAGCTGCACAACTAGTGTGCAGCTGCTTACTCTGATTCTGCACAGCTGTTGTAAAATTGCCGTGCATAGTCAGACGGCAATTGCCAGGCGGCCGTAGGAACGGCCCTGCGTGGTAATATACATCTGTCTCACAAAAGTGCTTTACGTGGGAGTGCACAGTACAGCTGTATTCTCTGTGTTTTACATGGGACTGCTCAACTGTCTAACAAAAGTGTTGTACGTGGGACTGCACATCTGTGTCGAAAAACTGATTTTCGTGGGTCTGTATATCTGTGTTACAAAACTTTTATGTGGGACTGCACAGTACAACTATGTTCTCTCTCGGTGATTTACGATGGACTACACATCTATGTCACAAAAGTGATTCACATGGGACTGCAAAGTACAGCTGTGTTCTGACTGTGATTTATTTGGGACCGTGATTTACATGGGATTGCGTATCTGAGTCACACAAGTGATTTACATGGGACTGCACTTTACAGCTGTGGTCGCTGTCTGTGATGTACGTGGGACTCTCTCTCAATACTGTCAGACCATGACCTAATATGACCACCATATGTGACTAACAGTTGTACGTAGGTGCTATGCAGACATACAGTATATTACTGCCATACAGTGACCAGTTAGTTGTAGTTTCTAGTGTTGAGCAAACAGTTCAAGAAAAGTTAGGTTCGAGTCGAACGTCTCGATTTTTTTACCAAGCTTTTTACGGTTCATTTGAGAAAAATTTGCATTCGAAACATACACTCGATGCACCATTTTTACTTTCACTTTCAGCTGTCTCCTTCAGTTTTGTTGGCCAGACAAAACATTGCACAGCACAGAGGAGTGTAAAAAAAGTCACCACAGAGTGTGTAGGGATCTCATTGGCTGCTAAAATCCCATGACCCTCTGATGTGTATGTCACTGTATTTCCTGTTGAATGCCATTTCGTCCTTACTCTCTGTACGGAACTGAACACACTGCTGCCTCTGTGTGCTTGTTTGCCAGCAGGTATAAACACCATTTCCCAGCTATTTTACAAAGGAAAAGCTGCTAGTTAGATTACTTGGGTGGGGGGACCGCTAGTTTAGGGGACCATACACAGCAATAGTTAGGGAGTCAGGGAGTTTTGTATAGCTTTTGTATAGTGTATAGTTTTCTATAGCTGGCTGCATCTTTCCCATCTTATTCTGAGTGCCCAAAAGTTCATTTCTCCTGTTTTGTGGGTCCAGCTACTACAGAAGACACCATCAGCAAATCTGCTATATAAAGAAGTTACTTTCAAATACTGGTTGCTTGCAGCAAATTGGAGTAAGTGCCCAAAAGTTAATTTTTCCAGTTTTGGGGGTACAGCTATTAGAGAACACACCGTTAACAGATATTCCATAGAAAGAAATCTATTTGTAATACTATTTGCTTGTGGCAAATTTTTGGGATTCAAGAAGAAAACCTTATTTTTCCAGTGTTGTTCCATAAGAGACTGTTAACAAATCTCCCATAGAAAGAACTCTATTTCAAACACTGGTTTCTTCTTGAGAATTTTATCGAGGGCCCAAAAGGTCATTTTTGCTGTTTTGTGGGTACAGCTAGGACACCGTTAGGAAATATCCTATAGAAAGAACTCTATTTCAAATACTGGTTGCTTGCTGCAAATTATTCGGACAGAAGAAAATTTCATTTTTCCACTTTTGGGGGTAGAGTTCTTGCTTAATAGACCGTTACCCAATCTCCCATAAAAATAAATGTATTTGAAATTGTTGTTGTTTGCTGTAAATTATTCTAATTGAAGAAAAATTTATTTTTGCAGTTTTGGGGGTGAAATATCTTTAAAATATATTGTGTGTTATTGTCATACAGATATATATCCAGGAAATAGAGTTCTCTCTGTTGCTTAATCTTACTCAACGCCAAAAAGTGTAATATTGCCAGATTTTAAAGAGTAACTATCACCTCCATACAAACACACAAAAATTGATAGAAGATGAAATTATAAGACTTTTCTCAAATACATGTCATTAGCAATGCAGAGCGTTTCTCTCAGTTTTATAGGGAAACAGGTTTTACTTTCACTTTGTAACTCAGGAGATCCTTATCAATCTGTTGGGAGATACCAACTGTGCAGGGGGAGCTGAGGGCATAGCTGCTTGTATAGGGTCATCTGAGTCTCACTACATACTGTACAGCAGGCACAGCACACTAAGGCTATGTCTACACTGCAGTGGACAAAAAAACGACCTGAAAGCCAAATACTAAAAACTGAGTTTTCTGTCCACTGCCTGTCAAAAGCAGCTGAAAAAACGGCAGTTTATTGTTGCAATTTGCGTTTTTTGGCGCAGCTTTTACCCGCGTTTGTTGCTTGTCTTCAAGTCTGGTTTTCAATGTATGCATAAATTAAGCCATTAATAACTCCACCCTACAAAAGGGGATTGAAACAACATTATTGCATTTATATGGAATCTTGTAGTCGTTTTACGGATTTTGGCGCTAGTAAAATTATCTCGCTTTTGTAGCCAAAAGTACTTTTTTTATGGATTTTGGCCCTAAAGTCCTTATTTTTATGGATTTTGGCGCTAATAAAGTTAAGTCGCTTTTTCCGATAAAAATCTGTTTTCTTACGGTTTTCGGCACTACAATACTTTTATTTACTGATCTTGGCGCTAATAGAGTTCTCGCTTTTGTCACTAAAAATACGTTTTTTCACAGATTGTGCCGCTAAAGTCCATGTTTTTATGGATTTTGCCGCTACTGTTATCTCGCTTTTGCTGCTAAAAATCCAGCTTTTTACTGATTTTGCCGCTAATAAATTTATCTCCTAAATCTGTAAGAGAAAAGGATTTTTAGCGACAAAAGCGAGAACTTTAATAGCGGCAAAATAAAAAACAAAACATATTTTAGTATTAAAATCTGTAAAAAAAAAAAGGATTTTAGCGTCAAAAAACTTATTTTTAGCGACAAAAGCGAGAACTTTTTTTTTGCGGATTTTGGTGCTAAAATCCATAAAAAATGCGTATTTTTGCCAACAAAAGCAAGCTCAATTTATTAGCGTCAAAATCTGTAAAAAAGTTTTTAGTGCCAAAATCCGTAAAAAAATTATTTTAGCGACAAAATCAAGTTAACTTTAATTTGGCCAAAATCCGTAAAAAAACGTGTTTTAGTGATAAAATCCGTATAAAAAAAAGTATTTTAGCGCCAAAAAACGTATTTTTAGCAACAAAAGCGAGAACTTTAATAGCGCCAAATTCTGTAAAAAAAACATTTTAGCGGCAAAATCCGTAAAAAACAACCCATATTTTTAGCGTCACAAGCGAGATAACTTTTTTAGCAACAAAATCTTCTAAGAAAAGGATTATAGCGCAAAAATCCTTTAAAAAAAACTTATATTTAGCGTCAGAGCAAAAATCTTGAATTGCGCAAAAAAAGTTAGCGACAAAAACATGATCAATTTATAACAAACGTTACGAACGAGGACATATCAAACACTTGTATGCAGAATTGAAAAAAAGTATAAACTGTGACACCCACTATAGCAGGGACTAATCTCCTGGGAGGGTTTTCATTGAAAAATCGCGGCAAAAAGACATCCGGCGCTTTCCATAGACTCCTGTAGTAAATTTTCTGCCCGGCTCTGGCGTTTTTTACAACAAGTTACAGAAGATGAGCAGTAAAAAACAAGCAGAAGAAAGAAGCTCAGTGGAGACAGCAAGAGGTTTTTACAATAGAAGTCTTGGGGAGATGTTTTCAGTCGTTTTTTCAGTGTTTTTCAAAAATGAAAAACACTGAAAAAATTTACTTTTTTTCTGTGCAGTGGAGACAGAGTCTAAGGAAACAGTGTGACAGAGTTCACCTGTTGCTTCAGCCTCCTCCTCCATAGCACACAGGCATCTATAGTACACTGCTGCTTGTGAGCACATGATGAGGATTTACAGGCTCCCCCCTGCAATGTGGACTCTCCCAGCTCAGGAACTTTCAACTGTCATCACAGTCATCCATCATGCTGTCATGTGTCGACTTGGCCCGACTTCAGAGCTGTCTTAAAGGGATAGTTGCCAACTTTTGAAAATGGAAAAGCAGGAGATTAAAAGAGGACACGCCCATCTTTTTGTGTGCCACGCCCCTTCAAAAAGCCACACCCACTCCACCTAACTACATAATGGCTTTGGAAGAAAGCCAGGTAGATGCCCTTATAGCCAAGTAGTAGCCCCCATAACCAGGTAGTGCCCCTTACAGGCAGGTAGATGCCCCCTTGTAGCAAGGTAGATGCCCCCTCTGTGGCTAGGTAGATTCCCCCTTTGTTAGCCAGGTAGTTGCCCCCTTTGTAGCCAGGTAGTGCCCCCTTTAATAGTCAGGTACTTGCCCCCTTTAGTAGTCAGGTAGGTAGTGCCCCCTTAGTAGCCAGCCAGGTAGGTAGTGCCCCCTTTAGTAGCCAGCCAGGTAGTTGCCCCCCTTTAGTAGCCAGCCAGGTAGTTGCCCCCTTTTGTAGCCAGCCAGGTAGTGCCCCCTTTAGTAGCCAGCCAGGTAGTTGCCCCCATTGTAGCCAGCCAGGTAGTTGCCCCATTGTAGCCAGCCAGGTAGTTGCCCCCATTGTAGCCAGCAGGTATTGCCCCCATTGTAGCCAGCCAGGTAGTTGCCCCCATTGTAGCCAGCCAGGTATTGTCCCCATTGTAGCCAGCCAGGTAATTGCCCCATTGTAGCCAGCCAGGTAATTGCCCCATTGTAGCCAGCCAGGTAGTTGCCACTTTGTTGCCAGCCAGGTAGACCCCCACCCAATTGTAGTCAGGCAGAGCCCCCCATGTATTTAATAAATATAAAATAATAAATTCCACTTTCCTGACCAGGCTCCTGCAGCTCCGGCCAGGCTCCTGCCCGATCTCCTCAGCGACACAGGGGGAATGAGAGCAGCCGCGCGTCATTTCCCCTGCGCCGCTGATCTGTATGCATGGCGCGCAGCGATGCCGGACATACAGGGGGAGGAGGGAGAAGGGAGCGCTCCATCCTGCCTCCTCCCCGCACAGTGAGACCGCGGGCGGGTGAGCGGACCCTGCGCCCGCTTCACCCACCTGTGGGAACGGACCGGCGGCGCCGGAGCGCACCCCATAGACAGTCATTATTCACGGCGCGTACACGCCGTAAATAATTGACATGTCACTTTCTCCCCGCCAGGCGTATTTGCCGAGTGGCGAGAGGAGACTAAATCCATAGTTCTCTATGAGAACTGTGGATTACCGTAATGACAGGGACAGATTTCAGCCGTACTGCAGCTCAAATACGGCGTGCAGTATGGCTGAAATCAGTGCCCAAATCAGCCGTGTGAACGGCCCCTTTAAGTCCACATAACGCAGAAATATACCAGTGCGTTACTGTGTTCCACATATATAGTAGGGAAAAAAGTATTTATTCAGCCAAGTGTGCAAGTTCTCCTACTTAAAAAGATGAGAGAGGCCTGTAATTGACATCATAGGTAGATCTCAATTGTGAGAAACAAAATGGGAAAACAAAATCAAGAAAATCACATTGATTTGGAAAGAATTTATTTGCATTTGCAAATTATGGTGGAAAATAAGTATTAAGTCAATAACAAAAGTTCATCTCAATACTTTGTTATATATCCTTTGGTGATCATCTTAGCCATAGTGGAGTTTGGAGTGTGACTGTTTGAGGTTGTTATATTTACTATTTTGCCATAGGCAAACTTACACTCTATCAGTTCTCTATCTGTAAAACACTATAACTTAACTTGTATTATATCTAACTCTAAACATCTATACACACTATTTAAAAACATGATCTCTAACCTCATCATTTAACCCTTTTTGCTTCTGAAGAGGGAATAACTCCCTTTCTATTATCAAGTCTGGTGGAACCCCACCTACTAACAGGGGAGCCTTATATCTATAGCAAAGTACTTGCTTCAGTAAGGGATCCCAAGCCAACTACTTGGGCAGTCGTCCCTAATCTCATAGACACAGAACAAATAAGGCCCCCTTGTGACACCGTCTGCAGCAGGTGACACTTGTAGACAGAGGTGAGAGATCCCAATTTAAAACGTCATATCTGACCTATATCTGATCACATGTGGTCTGAGCTCACTTCCTTTTATATCATGTTAGGTAAACACCCCATTCAGGTGCTCACCAATTAGCCATCAGAGAATCCACATAAAACCACTCCCCTTCCGCGCGCACACTCATAACATGTCCTGCTAAAGCTGCCACCATGCTCTCATGAGCCAACAACCTTCAGTCAAATTCGCCATCTCCATAACGGGCTTGCCCCCCATCTTACCGTACTGCCCGTGCCAATGCACTGCACCAACAAACACCTCAGCCCTGACTGTGATGGGCTTCCGTCTCACTTCTCTCATATTATTGCAACTGCATGGCTCACCTAGAATGAATTAAGCAGACTAGGTGTCACATTACACAGCACACTGCCATCTTTATCAATTCCCAAAAGCCCCTTCTCTTCAATATTTAATATGCATATTCATTGGGAATATACTATATTGTATAGTATTGTCTCAAGACTATATTCATAAACCACTTTTTTTTCAAATGTAATATTCATATTCTCTCCCACGGCCCACCGCCAACCATCCAATCCACCACGCCACAATGAGAGCATGCAAAAACATGGGAGCATGCAAGAACTCCAGTATCTTCAAATGCCATTGCATCTAGTTGCATCCGCTTCGCACTAGATCAGCGCCGCCAGCAGAAACAATAAATCTCTACATACATGAGTACATACATGAATAGTTCCCTTGAAAAAAGCAATTATACATGCATCCCTAATTTGTTAAATAGAAACCGTGGCCTCACGTGATGAATATCTGTTATCATTACAGGACCCAGGGACAATGAGGAAAAACGTAGAGGCAAAAGGGGGAGAGGGGAGGGGGGAAGGGGCACGAGGGAGATGGAAGGGAGTGGGGAAAAACAAAAAAAACATATATGAACTCTGATGCTTCCATAGTCATATATTCAACTGTGCTATATCCACTTGACCGTACTTAATCACATATATCATGTTTCTTCAAAAATTATTATATAGGGAATCAGCAAGATCAAATAAATGCCGAAAATGAAAAGCCTTCATTTAGGCCTTTAGGTTTCAATGTATTGAGTCTGTGTATCCATCTTGCCTCTCCTGCAACAAAACTACATCCAAATGGGCCCTCTTTTTCCCCCTAGCTTTTTCACAAATATGCCCCAAAATTTTAGCACCTCTATTTCACCATTATGTACTTCCAAAATGTGTCTTGCTAGGGGAGTGTCACCTCTAGTTTTAATAGTACTCAGATGTTTCGAGATCCGACGACGAAACTCCTGTATGGTTTTTCCCACATAGATCTTGGGGCAGGTACACATAGCCCCATAAACCACCCCTCTGGTTTTACAATTGATGAATTGTCTTATCTCAAATCTTCTCTTATCAATGGGATTAACAAAATCTTTAGTTTTCCTTTATGAATGGACAGATTGAACATTTTGCCACAGGGATATGAGCCCACCACCGGAGACTGCAACCATGTTTTTTGCCATCTCCCTCAAAATGACTATGTACAAATTCATCCCTAAGATTTCTTCCTCATCTATAAGTGACACTAGGGTATTTAGAAATCACCTCAGAGAGGAGGGCGTGGCCGGAAGCCGGGGAAGATGGATGCCTGAGAGCGCAGCTCCGTGAAGCCCTCGTCTTTTTCTCTAGCTATAGAGCACTGAACCCGGCAACTAAGCCTATAATTTGGCTCTCAGACTTCTGGAGGGTTGGAGGAACCGGCCTGACCGCCTGCGGTGGATTGAGAACAAAGAGGAGGGCACGTGCAGCCCTCTGAGATACCCGGCGGGGACCCGAAGTCCTTCCTGTGCACGGCGCCAATGCTGCCCGCGCGGCAGCACAAAGAACATCGACTTGCCGGCCTGCTGAGGAGGTAGAGGGACGGCCGAAAGGAGCGAACAGAAGCCCGGCGAGCGAGGTCCGTTGGCGCTGGTGAAAGGAGAGCTGCCGCGCGCTTTCGAGACCTACCCGCAGGCGCCATCTTGACATCCTCCTGGGACTGAGAGGCACGGATCCGCCTGCCACCTGCGGATCAGACATCTGGAGAGGTGAAGGAGCCAGACTGACCGCCTGCGGTAGATCGGGACCAAAGCGGAGGGGACGTGCGGCCCTTTGAGGTACCTGGCAGGGACCCTGAGCGCTTTCTACGCAAAGCGCCGCTGCTGACAAACCCCGGGCGCATAGTCTCATCGGCCTGCAGAGGAGGTAGCGGGACTGCCGGACGGGCTAGCTGAAGCCCAACGAGCGGAATCCATCGGCCCTTGGCACCGACGACGGGACCTGCCCACCGGCGCCATCTTGACATCCTCCTGCGGTTGAGAGGCACGGATTGACCTGCCTGCTGCGAATCAGGTGAGGAGAGTATACAGCCTCAGGGACAGAGGAGACGTGAGGAAAGAGAGCTAGCGGAGCTGCCTGGTAACTCGAGGAGAGAGTACATCCCCCTCATAATTATACTGCATGCTGACCTCTATCTCTGACCTGTACTGGACCCTGAAGTGGCACCGCTAATCTGGGACCCCCCAGCGGCTCTCGAAATTTGCTCACCAGACTATTGATCACTCGCCTCCTGGGTGCCAAGGTGGGACCTCTATTAACCACAGCTGGATCTGACTTTCAGGCGGTCGTCTTAATACGTCTTCATCCCGAACAAACTGGCAATATACTAGGAGGGGACGGAACATTTTGCATTGCCCCCGACATCACGCACGGGCTGTGCGGCCATTTTTGAGCTCCTTATTGGTTTGGTTTCCACTCTAACTGTTGTAACCCTGGCCAAGGACTCCAAAAATTCGTGCCGCGCAGCACCAAAAATATCCACATTCAACACCATGTATACTCACTCTTGTAATTTAAACGCGCATTCTTAAGCACATTACCTGCGTACCAAGTGCATTGTCGACTTTAAACTAATCACTGCTGGTGGACTGCATGTGGGTTGATGGGTGCGACTCATCCCCAACTATACCACTACCTGCGGGGAACAGTGTACTTCATCAGAGAGCTCAGTCCTTCAGTCTCAGTCAGTCGGATGGTGTGTGCCGGGGAAAAAACCTGCCTAAAGCCCAGGGTCTCGACACCTTGTGAGGAACTCAACCAGACTGTGCCTAACCCTGCTGTCCATTCTCTCCCATTCCTATGGCAGCCTCAATCTACATATAAATAACCCTCGCAAAAAAATAAAAGCATGCTAACATGTCCACCTATCTAAGACCAAAAATTACCCGGTTCACACGCAACATCCAAAGTTATGGGCCCCAAAATGGAGCTCACCAGCATTCAAATCTTTCTAGCTCACGAATTCCCTCCTGACCACAAATGCGACTTCGTCCTTCTGAATCCACTGGTGGCGCATACGGCCCGACAGACCACGGCACCTTCACACCGATGCAAAGAATGGAAATCATTGAGTCAGCTACCCCACGTTACAGCGACCTTCCACAAATTAGCTAGCAGAACAGTTAAAGAGCCCTATAGGCACGGGAATTGCTGCAATAAGAGTCTGACCTCAATGGAACTTGCGGATTAAGTTATCTAATCACGAAGAGATAATTGATACTACCTCGGGTGTATTGCTTACCTCTTGACTCTATCAGTCACAAAGTCACTTTCTCCAAAACATGGTCACCTCGAACAGATACCTTGCAAACAACTCTAGAGGACTGGATCAAACCGGGGGCCGCGAACACAACATATAGGTGTGCGCGACCCTCCCAGAATACTAAAAGGTGCCTAGAAGAATCTGACTCTCTCTCTCACTTAATAAACTCTCTCTTCACTATACATCAATCAATTGGGGGAACCCCCCAACCCCACTAACATCAAATTGGACGCAGGGGCTATCGAGCTCTAAAGCCCATAAATCTGCTAACCAATAAGCTCAGACGTCGGGATGTCATTTGTTGCTCTCAAACGTTTTTGGAATGATAAACAGAGCGCATAATGTCCGGGCCCGCTCTTGAAAGTGGTTGAATACGGAAGGATCTATGTCCATTATTTCCAGACTTTTCATGGATGACTTCTTTGCATAAGTGACGTTGCTCAGTCTCTGCTAGAGGAGCTCAAGCGACACAATATCCCATATCGCCTGGGGATTTCCATCTGTTCTGTTGGACCTAAAGAGGGCATGCATGGACTCTCTAAAATCTCATGGGGACTCTGACCCGTTTTTGTTCACAACATCTTCAAATCTCCAGCCACCTGAGTCTTAATGGATTGGGAGCTTGCATCCTTCCTCCCCCCACTCCCCAGCACGCGTGTAGAGCGCGCCAACGTACCAATCCAGGAGAGTCCAAATAGGTCCTGAGAGGGAACGGAAGGGGTCATCACCTGCGGGAATGACTAGACAGCCCACTTGAGCGGGACTCCGCTGATTCTGGAATGCTCCTCTGTTATTAGTTACATAGCGTAGCTAAATGTTGCCTTTACTAGTATTTTAACTGTATAAGATTTTCCGGGTTCAAAAACATCTCTTATTGTAAATTTTTGATGTTTATCCTATCAGCATTTATAATGCCTAACTGTTGCTCCTGGCGGTTGGTCATTGGTGAGGGCGGGGGGGTGAGAGATCACGAAACCTCCCTTTCCCCCCAACAACTTTTTACAATTTAGGTTTCCCTTTTTTTTCTTTTCCTCCCCCCCCACCTCCAGTCATTCCTCACTGTCACACGCCTTCCTTTTCAGCCCTCTCCCTTATTCCCCGTTCACCTTCTCCCTCTGGGGGCGCCCCTGGACTATGCTCAGATACTTTTCAGGCGATGGCGGCCATCCGGAGAGTCATTCAGCCGGTGCCTGACACTCACCCTCATAGGGGATTATTGAGCGCCGACCCATCTTATTCTATCTTTACTTGTTGTTTTCATGTTGTGGGAGTGGAAGGAGTCGTGCCCACTTTAGTGCGAGTCTTGCCCTTCACTTTCTCCTTTTTTCTCTTTTTGGGGTCTCCGGGCGGATTCTCTATTTTCTCCTCCCCGCCACCACGCGAGGTATATTTATCTTGGGTATCTCAGTAACGACGGAATGGCACTCTACCTCGGATATTTGTGGTTTTTATGTGTTGTCTTGTCTAACCACCCACCCTTGTATCACATGTCATTTTTGATGGAAACCCTCACAAAATGAGGGACTGCAAGGGTATATTTTCACCTACTATATACAACTACTATTGGTAGTATAGTGTCTTTTGAACGTTATGGCCTTACTTTCTATTCTAAGCTCGTAGATTACTGGTAACAGAACTTAAACTCAACTAAAACGCGGAATTAGTTTTTACTCCAAAGAACAACTCACTTACATATGGAGGAACAACTATTAGATTTTGCTAGACCCATTTGTTCCCTCACTGCCGCTATGTATTCCACTTCTACCAATCTGGAAGAAGTCAGAGGTGGCCGATATTGTTAGCGGGTACTTGTCACCTTTCCAGGTACATACTGTCCAATAATTTGATGAGCATCGGCCCGATTCATAATATTGAAGGGAAACTTACCATGGGTGCGGCCCTTTAACACTCATGTATTTGTTCCTTAAATGTACCATACAGCACAAGAGCAGATTCCGTTTTCTCCAGATATGCGTCATTTCTAAACTTATAAACGCCTGAAACTCCTTCCTTACAGTAATATTAGGGGGTGATTTACCCTATGCTTTGTAATCGGCACGGAACGACCTTGATTACATGTCGGTTCTGCCGTTACATGCACTCCCTCCTCAATCTCACACCTCCAGGTCATCTTCAGGAAAAAACTGATTAGGAAGATTCGCTATGTTTGACCCTGTGAGAGCCAAATAGGAGCAATCCCAAGAGAACTCGCTTCTCTTTCTCTTTTTCTCGTCCCACATCACTATTCACCTTCGAGCGATTCGCATTACTTTTTTTGGTAATGTCCCACGCACCTGACTGGTCCGCTGGAGCCATGACGCATATCCCAATAATCGTATTACTCTGGTACAGGATCATGCACCCCCTTTAACCTTATCCCTAAACATGAGAGGCAGCGACAATTCCGAATTGGTCACTGCAGATCGAATCACATCGAAACCACAAAACCAATTACTATGAAAAATCCTTCAAACATGAGATAGCTAGTTCAGGTCTCGCGAGGCTGGATCCTCGTTGAGAACCACCCGCAGAGCGATGGCACGTGAGCCCCTCTACCTGGGAGGGAAGTCTAAGTGGGTCCCGGTATTCACCAGATGCCCAGACCAGCAAAGCGGGTTGGACTTGCTGCAGGCCCGGGAGTCTCACCCAGGTCTTCCTACCAATGGCGGGGCCTTGCCCCCCTGCCGGTGCTGGCAGTGCCGAATGGGTAGCGTACGAGTCGAGGTACAGAATACGGCAGTCAGGCTCGTTGTCCGGGGGACTGGCTGGATGGTCAGAGGCAGGCCGCTGTGGTCTCGTGAACGTATGACAGGAAGAAGGTTTCAGAGCATGGGCGGGCAAGGATCGTGGGCGGTAAACCGTAAGCAAAGGGTTCGGTAACCCCACCGGTAGGCGAGGACAAGGCCTTTCCTGCGAACGCTTTACCAAATAGGCATGCAGCAATCTAAAGATCCGCGCAAGGCCTACACTGGCGACTGAGAGCCTGGGCTAAAATAAACGGAGGACCAGTGCCCCAGCAATGCCAATTACCGGCGCACGCCTCGGAAGTCGTGGGCACCAGGCATGCCCGCCCACTGCCGACCGGGACGAGGGCTCGCCCACGCGGGCCAAATCAGTCGACAGTCGTAAGCATCCTCACCACATATCGGGCTCCCCCACTTACCCCACTATCGTAGAGTGGAGAAATAATTTTCTCCTGAATAACTGCTGCAGAGCCCCAGTCCAGGATGTTCCTTACCCCTCCGCGATACCCCGACGACATCCTTTCACCTACGGGCCCGAATCTCCCCTGCCTGTCATACTAGATTAGTAACCGTTTCCCTCCCTAGTCCCTCCTCATCACCACAGGATTTCTTTACACCCCAAAAGAACATTAGTCGTGCATCCAGCCACAAGTCAGGGGATGGAATGCCTTTGAAGCTAGAAGCGATTTAGGAACCTGAGGGTTGCTTATCGTAGCGAATGGGACAATGAAGCGGAGTTTCGGGCGGCTCATACCGCCATGGTAGGAGGGAGCCGGACGAGTTTAATAGGACCACCGGGTTTATGCGCTTAAGGACCCTCGAAGGGTCCTCACAAAGGCGGCAATGGTCCAAGTTTGAGGTTGGGGGTATTTTTGAAGGCGGACCGATATCGGGACTGACAAGGCACACCACCTACTTAATTTCTACCCCGCTGGGAGAAGACCAAGCGTGGGGGCTGTTGTCTCTTCTCTTTATCTGCCTGCGCCACTTCACTGACCGGTCAGACCGCACGGAGCCAGGGGATCTGAGGACGCGCTAGTCAGAGACCCAACGCACGGTCGCCCTTTACATGTCCTGACGACACAGACTGTCGGTCAACAGGACACGGCTGGGGCACATGCGGATAGTTGGATGACTGAGTGCCGGAGAGGTGGGCGGGGATGTAAGCCGTTCACAGAACGTAAGAACGGCAGGGCCACGGCGACTCTGACTCTAGGGAAATTATCACGCCAAGAATTCCTGAGTCTCCCAAGGAATGGTAAGTTCCCTGGCCCAAGTTTCCATTCTACGGTGCCCGTGCTGTCAACGACTAGGCGGCTGTGCCTCGGTAAAAATACCTGTAGCCGGTCGCCAATCACTCATCCTTAATCTGCAACATGTTCGGTTCTGAGGGTTGGTCTATACGTGGTGATCGGGATCGGTCGGTCTGAGCACCTCTGGACAGATCCGGGAACACCCCCTGTTGCTGTGCCCGCCCCCCTCGCTACAATCCACCCCTACCATCCCTTACCGTGTCCCCTCCACAGTGGAAGCCCAGGCGACTCCCGTGCACATCCTTTGCTAGATATGGTCACCCCAACCAATGTCACCATTGGTTTTCTTGCCGCGAAACAACCCATCCACAGGTATTACCTCCAGTATAACCTTTTAGGTCACCAACCGCACACCCCGGCCTCTTCAATAACACACACTCAAATGACGTTTGTTTCTCCATGGAAACATTGTCTACGTTGAGGGAATGGACAAGACACGTCTCGGGTACAACCCTGCCCGGCCCGTGAAATGTGAGAGCGACGTGAAACCCCACGACGATTGAGCCCCCCACTGCGTTATCACTGTAAGCGCAGGTTCACTCCCCCTGGAAAGATGTGGCCCCCTAGACCCCCAACCCACCCCCCTCCCCAGCACAACCAAGTCCATACACATGCATCGTGCTGTCCTGATGCCTTCAAGAACCATCCTAACGGAAGCACCCCGTAACCACTTGCGCTACCCCTCCACCTGAGAATTGGGCCCCCCTATCACGAGACGGCGCAAAACACGACGCCACGGCTACCCTTCGGTGTACTAAAGTGGACCACCTATAGGGTGGCTCTCTCAGCAGCACATAAACCGCGTGCCGCAATGGCCCGCACCACCAGGGGTAGCCAGGCCGGGAAATGAGCAAAGCACAGCCGGGAGCACAGACTCCGGATCCTTCCCCATAATTCACTAAAAGTGCACATGACCGAGCGGATCTAGAACAAAAGCCGTGCGTACCTCACCTTCCCTGGTAATGCATGGGTCTACCCCCAACCACCCATACCCACTCCTCACCCCCACCCCCCTCCCCCCCCCAATTACCCAGACCCACAACCCCAACCCCTAGGACCACCCCCCCCCCCGAACAACCCTCCACAGCCTTCACCTAGGATCGTTCCTAGCGCAAAGGGCCCGCCAGCAATTCCAGAAACAAACCTGCATCCCCCGATTCACGAGGATGATTTGGTGACGGAGACCGTGCCGAACGAAACAATGTGGAGACAAATAATATTAGTCAGGCCAGGCGCGGGGCCCGAAGGCAGAACCTGGCAAAGGGACAACAAAACATAGTCGCCATTTTAGAAAAATCCGGTATACCACCACCCTCAACACCAACGGTATTACCAGACGACGGGCGGTACGGTCGGTTACTGAAGCTCCATCGCTACGTGAGACCATTGGTCTGAGTTCGGGTCTGGGCAGTGGGTCGCAAGTGCCTGCCGCTTGTGGCGAGGAGCCTTGTTGCGAGGTCACAGGTGGTACACGCCTGGGGAAAACCGAACTCTTTATCTTCCTTAGACGAGGTCCTGCCAACAATTGTACCGGGGAAAATCAGCGGAGAACGTTCTTGTGGGGCACCGGAGTGCCACGGCCATCAGCGAGCAGGCGACCCCAACTTCAGGTTATACGCCCTGACGCGAGAGCGAAGTCGGCGGACTCTTATGTCCTTCCGGGGGTACGCTTCCGGAGGCACGACAGGGGCCTGCGGCAGACTATGGAGATATGCGAGAGAATTATGTGCTCTAGGGGTACTCGCTTCTTCAACCACACACGTCGGAGCTCGGGTGATGAGGGCCATCTGCCTTCACCAGTTTTTCTCGGCAGGGCGGAAAGAATCTGAAATATCTTAACGCGCGGAGAACCGAAAAGCGACCAACTAGCCATGGTCGTGGATTCAAGTCGATGGGCAGTTTGCGAGGTTAACTTGGCAGGTTTTTTATGACTACGGAAGAAGATTCAAAATGCGGAGTGCCGGGCCACCTTCCAGCCAATATCGCCATTCCACATTGCCCTAGGGCCAGTTTTTTATGGGACCTAATAATTCACGATTACTCCAAATGGTGTAATTCCTAGTCGTGTCCTGTGAAATAAGGTTTTCACACAATAGAAGCCCACCACAGTGACTGTTTCAGCCCCTGTCAGCCCTTCTTTGCGTGAGGTACTGATCCAAACGCCTACCGATTGATGGATCTACCTTTCGAGCGAGAAGGGTTTCGCTGGGTCCGGCCGACGACAGGATGTGACGCAGAGGCAAAGGCACGCTTTTTAGTTGGCAGTGAACGCTTCTCCTCCGGCATTCAGGAAGGCCCAGCCTCCGCTGAGATTTGGCGGCCCGGAGCGATGTTCTTCACTCGTAAGGGTCCTCTCAACATGTGGGGCCTCCCAGCCGTGGAGGAGTGACGGAACTAAAATGCCTGGTAGAAGTCTGCTCAAGAAGCCCAGGAAAACACGTCTGTATGGCCGTAAGGCCACCAATGGGCGTGGCCACTTGCCAATACGGCTGACCAACTTGAGCTGTGCGTCCATCTCCGTACGACCCCTTGTTCCGAGTTAATATAACCCAGGAAACGGAAAGGCTGACTTGATGGACAGAGAGCACCTTCCCTATTTTTGGCATCCACAAGTGATTAGCTCAGTAGGACGTGTGCACTTCGACTCGGTCGTGACAGGCGGTGAGTCCCTCAAGATCAGGAGTAGTATATCAGGATGTCGTTCCGGTAGAATCACGACACAGCGTATAGAGAAGATCACCCTGAACAGCATCGTTACTAACGAACTCCTGGAGACGGCGAACGCTCGCCCATTACACGAGTCCGTAATGAGGCATCACACAGGTCTACTCGAAGTGGCTCCGTCTATGGTGTGTGACAAGGAACACGTCTTCGCACTCATACCGCCGCTTGCAGGTGTTCCGGACCAATTTAGGCCCCACCTCTCAGATACCAGCTTAGGACAAAGGACACCCTTGCGCCCTCGTAGAACGGTCACGACATATCCCGTGTCTACGGTCAGGATCGTCGTACGGTTCTTTACCACGTGATCTTGTTCAGGAACACGGTAGTCGATGCAGGGTCAGTAGGGAAACCCGTCCCCTATCTCTTTACACAAATAGAAGAATCCTGCTCCCGCGGCGACTGGAGGGACTTTCGTAAGTAAATCTCTTCCTTTCGTTAGATTTTTCACCGGATGATATTCAGACGATGGCGTGAGTCCTCAGGGACGGTCTTAGGGGCTAGGACTCTGCCACCGAGGAGGGCTGGCTACCGGGCAGAGTCTCAAAATCGCGGACAATCATATGTGTCGATGTGTCGGCAAGGTCTCTGTATGCTTACCTGAAAAATAGGACACTCAGTAAAAAACTCACGATATGACCGCGGGGTGACCCCCCTAGAGCTTTAGACCGGTACCGGAGAAGCGGGAGACCATACCGGGCGTCGGGCGCCTACAACAGCGAGAAACGACTACTCTCATCGGGCCCATCGCAAAACTTCGCCCGATCTGCCAGTGTCAAGACACCGGACGTGCATGTGACTGACAAGCACACCAAGCGTCTAAGATATACCCATTAGGATGGGCGTGTGAGACCGGCCTCACAGGTAATAATCAATAGAATGTCCAATCCTCGACGCTTAATGCAGTGCTCAATTGAAGGAACAGTTGGCTACATACGGTATCGGACATAGATCGTCTGAGGATCTACCCCCCACTGACGGACGGAGAAGATGGATAGGGGTCTCTCCAGGGAACCCACGGGAAGATGGTGTCGCAGACACGCCACCGGCAGCGTCAAGAAGTTCCCAGACAGAACAGGGCAAGTCCTGGGATCGGGGGGCAACTGAAGCTTGAATGTGAGTCCCACGCTTCAGCTGCTCGACAGGGACGGGCCTAATGTTCTGCACGAGCGTGAGGGACCCTGACCACCCCATAGGGCACCGCTCCTCTACCACGCTAGACCTACGGTGCGCTCGTCTCACACCCCGGCCGAAGCGGCACGCAGTTGCACTCCCTCGAGGAGCCTGTTAAAGGGTGCCACTGTAGAGACATAGGTTTTCTTACGCCGTTGTAAAGTTCCTGCGGAGTCACGGTGGGCTCTCATCTCACAAGGTATATCGGCCCTATTCCTCTCGGGCCTGGCTGGGAAGGAGGCTGTGGTAGGCTCGTAGAAAACACCGCTGCAGGATCACGGTGGAAAGCGGCGTGGTAGGACCTTAGGTTATTGCTACTTGGCGGAGATCCTACACGACTACTCCTGAGGAAGCCGGATTTCAACAATCGGTTAGCCAATATGGATGCATCAGGCATCGCTTAAAGAAGACGTTTGGGTCCCCCGGGACACGCACGACGGGCATACCTTAAACATCCTGCATGGAGAGACCACTTCCCTGAAAGTGCGCGCACATCGCTGAATCGTTCACCAAATAACGCCAGATCCGATGCAAGTGTGCCACCGGAACTGCTCCGGCGTAGTCTCCAACTCGGCAGGAGTTCCCTTAGTCTGCCTCCGGTTCAAACCCCAGGGCGGTCTACTGGCACATGCCCACGTAGCCACCCTCCCAACACCCACACCACCCACCTGGCGGCCAGGCCCTCCACTATCGAAGTCATACGGATTTCCTGTAGAAATGTCACTCCAGATCAGCGGTGACCGGATCGCCATTCAGGTCCCAGAACGCGGGGTCCGCCCAGGCCCAGGGCTTTTACCCGCCAGAAGACGGGGGAACACCCATCGACCACGGAAGGCCACCTCTATGGATCTTTCACGAAGTGAACGACAGCGTAAGTCCACAAGAAGGCGAGAACTTGGGTGATGACAGCCCACTGCCAGGCCTTAGGGTCCACGTCGTAATTTCAGTACGGCCATGGCTAGCGGACGATATACCAGGGAATACCAACTGTAGGGAACCTCGTCCACGGGAGGAACCCTCCTGATAGCCCGCAAAAATGCTGCTGCTGAGTGGCACAGATGAGCCTCGCGCATCATGGGAGGAGAGCTGCTCGAGAGCCTGATGTGCTCTGCTGCCGTGTATCCTGTCTTCTGATTGTTTGACCACGACCGCGTGGCTGATATTGGCCGACGTGGCAAAGAATTAGCCTTGGCGGGATCCATGAAGCGATCTTACTGTTTCTCAGGTCTTGAGGGGACTCCGCTGGACCAACCGCAGGCGGATGGCGTAAGCCCACACACACGGGGACGTGGAGTCTAGGTGGGTAACGGTTTCAGCAGAGACTCCCGGGGCCACCCGTCGCAAAACGTCAGGATCTGGACTATGCTGCGCGGGAGTCCACCATGGTACTCTACTACCACTGGCGGGCTCCCTCTCATGTGCCTGACGGTGGGCGGCCAAGGGTAGGCGAAGGTACAGAATCGGCAGTCAGGCTGTAGTCGGGGGACAGGCAAGGACAGGTCAGCGGCAAGGCGGCTGTCGGTTCGTGCAAGTAGACTGAGCACAGAAAGGTCAGGGCAGGCGCGCATGCGATCGTGGCGCTAAACGTAAGCATAAGGGTTCGGTACACGGTAGGCGAGACCAAGGCTTTTCCTGGGAAACGCTTTCCAATAGGCCTTAGGCACTAAAAGATCGACAAAGGCCCACTGGGAAGAGGATGCGGCTCAAAATAGGCAGCAGTGCCCGGCAATGCCAATTACCCTCGGAGCACTGTCCCACTTAAATCTCTACGACTGCCGGACCTGCGCCGCGCGGTCCCAAATAAGGGGCTGGCGCCGGGCCATGCCGAGTCGAAGGGACCGAGACGGAGGGGCAGAGTGCGACGCAGGGTAAGTCACTGGGCGACCGGGCAGCGGGATGAGCGGACCCGGACCGAGGTGCGGAACGGGGCAGCCACTCGAGCCAAGTCGGCGGACCGGATGCGCCCATGACGACCCCGGGAGACGGCGTTCGCACGGCGGGCATCCGTGATCAGAGAAGGAAATCAGAAACACTCATCATAGAAATACTTTTCTAATAACGATTCCACATCACGGTGTCTCTTCTACCTGTGACCCCTGTGGAAGGCTCATCAAAGCAGTCTTTCGAGGTTGGTGTATTTCCAAAGGTAAGGGGTAAAGAAAAACGCAAACTTCAGGGGGCCACCCCCCCATAACAACCTCGAATTTGGAAGTCCCGGCGAAACCCAAACCCAAATATCTTGGGAAAAAATTTTGGAAACCCGTCAAAACTTAACCCTGGCTCTGTAAAAACCCAAAAAGGCTGCTGCTTTATTCAGGGCCCAGAGATAATAAGGGGGGGCAAAAAATCACTACTTTACTGGCAAGGCAGTCAGGGATAATGGACGGGAAAAACACCACATGCCTCGGGATAGAAGGGTAATTACAATGCCCCAGAGAATTGGGAAACATTCCATGAATTTTTCCCAGTTTTAAAATCATTGCCTGACCCCCTTCCCACGATGATAGGGAGAAAAACAAAGCGCTACAAAACTTTGTCTCCTGCAATTTCCCCGACCTTGGGAAAAGCATGAACTCCCTAAACTCCCCATTAGGCCCGGGGGAAACGGGGAGGAAAGCCCTTAAATCCATGCCCCCTGGTAAAGCTCCCGGACAGATGCCTGACTTACCGTCTATCAGATTTTCCCCCCCCAATCCCCCCTTTCCCACCTGAAATTGAAAAATCAATTTGAAGGGAGAGAGGGTGAATTTTACTTTTTACATTCCTACTATCCAAAAAACCCCAAAACCTAAAAAGGATGCCATGGATGTTTAAACTATAGACCGATAGCTCACTTAATACAGATCTTACATTATTTCCAAATATGGCAACAGACTGGCTTTAGGGCTTCCCCACCTATACAAAGACCATTGGTTTTTTGTTTTGCAGAGACAGGGGGGGGATAACACAAAAAAAGGGGATTGACGGTTTAAATGCGTCAACAGGCGGGGGAAATCAGCTTTATTTTAAAGCCCTTGCGCAGGAAATTTTACCGCCTCAACGGGACTTTCATGAGGCTGGTTGCAGGCTTTGGGATAACGGGACCATTTTTGAGGCACTTAGCGAAATTTATTTTCCCCCACAGCTTCTATTAAGCTCCCAATGTATTCCCCATTGATAAAAAAAATTTTATGGAACTGACGGGTGTCCCTTTTTCCCTTTAATTTTTTTTCCTTTGCGCTGAGCCCCTGGCCTCGGCTGTCCGGTAGACGAGAACTTAGGGGGTTCAAAATTAGAGATAGGGAAATTTTAAATTTCGCTATTCCAGACGTTTTTTATGTTAACAGTTACATACCCCCCACATCCCCCCTAATTTCATTCCCTGCTCCATAGATTCCAGCCCTGGGGATAAAAATCAATTTCCAAAAATGGGGGCACTTCCCGTTAACAACCGATTGTGACCTACTCAACTGAAAAATAATTTAGTACAATTGGAGATCCTCAGCTTTAAATATCTGGGCATCAAACCGACTCCCTCTTTTTCCCCCCCTAAAGGAAATTTCCCTTATAAAATATGTTGAAATCAGAAACTTGCTGCAAAAATGGACCCCTATGCCTTTCCTTTTTTTGGAAGGTAGGCATTAAAATGTATTTGCCCAAATTGGTATACTTTTTGGAATTTACCAATCCCAATACATTGAAAGATTTTAAAAAGTATTTGGCCTCCTTTTTTAAATTTTTTGGGGTAATAAAAGACATAGAAATTAAGAGGAGTGTCATATAGGGGGAAAGGGGAGGGGGGGGTTGGCGGGTTCCCGGGTAATCAATTTTTATTGGGGTTTTTCAAAATCCCTAGGACCCCCTTGGTCTACCTTACTGGCAACCTCCAAATGGATGGAGATAGAGAAATTATGGCTCGCCCTGACACATCCCAACTCCCTGCTTTGGGCTACTTCCCAGATACATGTTGACACCCCTTTGCTGGGCCCGATGCAGCTCACTAGGATGGTTTGGAACAAATGTAGGAGGAAGTTTAATTTATGTTCTACGTCTTCTCCCATGACTTCCTTTTTGTTCCATCCCCTGTTCCCGGAAGGTATGGGCTCTTTATCCTTAAAACCATGGTTTGATAGGGGGCTATTCCGTTTTGCCGACATTGTGGACCACCACACAAGACGCATTCTTCCTTTCCAGTCCCTGCAAGTAGACTTTGACATACCACAGACATGCTACTATTCTTCCCTACAAATCTCACCCTTTCTATTTAGTCCACTCCGCTCTTCAGTGGTGTCCACTCCAGCGAGATTTGAATTACTTTGTAAACTGAACACTTCCACTAGGGGGTTGATATCTGATATTTACTTGATGTTGTTGAGCCCACTCCCAGATGATCCCCCTCGGCATTCCTACATGTTGAAGTGGGAGCGGTTTTTGGGTAGGCGCATACCCCCAGATGAATGGGACATAATTTGGAAAAGAGCTTTTCAATCATCTCTATGCAGCGTTTACAAAGAAAACCAGCTAAAAATTCTAATGCTATGGTACCATACGCCTGCTTTACTCCATAGTCTCCAGCCATCAATCCCAGATCTTTGTTGGCGGTGTAACGCTCCAGAAGCCCATGTGTTTCATATTTTCTGGGGGTGTGTGCATATCCAACCACTCTGGGCGGATGTGCTCAAGTTTGTTAATGACTTCTTTGCAATTCAGTTATGTCTAGATCGGGCAATATGTATGTTGAATTTGTTCTCAAGGAGGTTGGAAAAACCTACTCAGAAATTACTCTTGCACATCCTCACTGCACCAAAATGCATGATCTCCGCAGACTGGAAGAGGTCGGACCCTCCTAAATTGAGTGATGTTCTGAAACGATTGAGAGATATAAGGTCCCTAGAGCATCTCACGGCTATGATAAATAATACTATAGATAAATTTGATCTGACATGGAACGTCTGGGATGTCTATGTAACGACTCATGATATCTGATATCTAACGTAACTAGACCTTTTAGCAGCCCCTAAGATCTTGCAGCAGATTATGTTGGCTCTCCCTTTCCCCCTTCTTGTCTGTGTGCAATCATTTGTCCTCTATGTATTGGCCCTCATTCGGGTCTGTTTTGATGTTGAAACATTTCCCTCTATGTAGATATGTAATAACTGGATATGCTATGCTTCATACGACATGTTGTACTGCTTGCAAAGTGTATCCTTGACCTCCCTTATGTTCCTGTGTGAACAGACTTAAGAGAATTGTGAATTTATTGTCTGGTTTTTATTTTCTTCGATAAAAATTTTTTTCAATAAAAATACAATTGAAAAAAAAAAAAAAAGAAATCACCTCAGAGAATACTGGATCTGCCTTCAGAATGTGCCAATGTCTTCTACCTCTCATTTCATTAGCTCTATCATCAAAGGTACCTATACAACGAATTAAATCAGTTTTTTCTTTCTTCTTTTTACTGATTAATAAATGTCCTCTGTCACTGGTCAAAGCCCTATTAAACGCCTTCCTCAAACATTTTTTAGGATAACCCCTTGCCTGAAAACGTGCATTTAACTTTATACATTCTTCATTGAAATCCTCTAATGTAGAACAATTTCTACGAGCCCTAAGAAATTGGCCTATGGGAATCCCCTTTTTTGAGAAGGTGGATGCCAACTAGAGAAATGTAACAAACTATTAGTAGCCGTATTTTTCCGAAATATCTTTGTCTGAATCTGCTTATTTTCATCCAACATAATTTCAAGATCCAAAAAATTAATTTTCTCCCGATGAATTTCAAACGTGAATTTCATCCCAATTTCATTATCATTGAGTCTAGATACAAAATCCATGAATAATTTTTCACTACCATCCCAAAAAATCAGAATATCATCAATAAAGTGCCCCCAAAATAAAATCCGATCTGTGAATATTTCAAGGTGTTCAGAAAAAAACAATAGCATCCTCCCACCAACCTAAAAATAGATTAGCAAAACTTGGTGCACAGACACTTCCCATGGCTGCTCCTTTTATCTGGTGCTAAAAGGTGCCATCAAACAAAAAATAGTTATGTGTCAAAACAAAATCCAATAGCTGTAAAACAAACTCATTGTGTTCCGTAAATTGTGTACCTCTTTGTTAAAAAAATACTTGATTGCTTTCAGGCCCAGGTCATGTCTGATGTTACTGTATAGGGCTTCTACGTCTAAACTTGCAAGAAGTTTACTCTCACTCACCACTAGATCGTTAATTCTCATCACAGTGTCCTTCGTATCTTTAAGAGACTATCGGTCTTCCTGGTATTGGCACAACCTCTTTATGCACTTTTGGTAATGCATAAAAGGTAGCAATAGTAGGATTCACATTTAGCATAAATTTCTTCTCCTCAGTAAAGAATTTTTTCTCAATTCCCAAATCCAAAATCCTTATCAATTCATTCAGATACTCATTGGTTGGGTCTTTTGGAAGCCTCTCATGTGTTTCTGAATCCCCAAGTATTCTCTCAACCACAGCCAAGAAAAAAAGTTAAAACCGGATAGGATCCCTCCACCTCTTTATCTCGCTGTTCATTTTTATTGCCTTGATGCGTGGATCATGTTGCAGGTAATGTAGCATCAATCACTCATGTGTGAGATGCTGCCAGGATCTCCCAAGACTGGGGGTCGAGAGGCACTAATGGGAACTTTCTCCTCTTCCTCCACTTCCTGTAATCTGTGCCAACCTCTAACCACTGAAGGGTAATCAGTACCGATGGTATCCACACCTACCTTTTCATCCTCCTCCACTCTCTCATCCTGATGGTCACCTAGCTAGCCTCATGCGCTCTACTCCGTGAGCTTAACTACAGTCCTGCACCCACCCTCGACCTAGAACTACCACCTAAAGAAGACCTATACAATTTCGAAACAGTCGGGCCTTCTACATCCTCCGGCAAGTAAGGCTCTGTGTCCGCTACCTCCTCCTCCATCTCTGCTGGGACCTGATGCCGCAGAGTGCCTAACGTTTGTTCCAGTAAAAATGTAACCAGAACGATCCTGCTGACAAGGGCATCATCCCGACTGAGCATTTTGATCGCCTCTTCAAAACTACCTGGGATGGTGCAGAGATCTTGCACCTGTCTCCACTCTCTATGGGTCAACAACCCGAGGTCCGCATCAGTGCTAGTCAGGCCATGCAACATTTCATACTGCACAATGGCATTATGCTGCTGCCACAATCGCTGGAGCATGTGGAGGGTGGAATTCTAGCGTGTTGCCACATTACATATCAAACAGTTGACGGGTTGTCACGTCAGAGGAGGTGCAGTGGGCCCTGACTGCCACCCAGCCCACTGTCCCTACCTACTTGCCCTAGATGGCAGACCCCAACTGGATGACAGCCCCTATGCTGCTACGTGCAGGGCCGTCAGGGGAATGCAGAGTCAGACAGTCCGGGTCAGTAATGGTGCGGGTACACCAAAGCCACAAATCGAGAACCAGAAGAATAACAGGAAGCCAGCCACGGGTCAAACACAGGAGGTAACACGGTACAAAATCAGATGCCAGAAACGAAGTCGAGGAGCAAGCCGAGGTCAAGTGAACAGGAGTTAACAAGCAACAAGGAAACTGGGCAAATGCTAGGGATAAACTTTCACAGGCAAAGGCAGTTTACACTGAGCCAGTTTAAATGAGGCGCCCGGACACCACCCCCACAGCTGATTGGTGCGGCCCCCGGGATCCTCTATTGGCCTGTGCGACACACCCTCTGACCTGTTTGGGATCCGAGCTGTCAATCTTATGTTCAGCAGTCAGGCTTCTCCCTGGGTGTGTCGACCGACTAGAAGGATTAACCCCTGCAGCGTTTGGCTCCTCTACGGCAGAAACGTGCGCTGTGACACGGGTAGGCCAGATGACGCTGCATGACGAGGCACAGAAGTGTGAGCTAAGACCTTGAGCCTTCCTCAGCAGACAGTCAAGACCCGGGTAGCGCTTGAGAAATTTTTGCACAACAGGGTTCTTGATGTATGCCAGGCAAAGGATGTGCGTACGTCTACCAATCTTAAGAGTAGCAAGGAGATTGATCCCATTGTTGCACACAACATTGTCTGGCGCCAGGTTCTTAGCACCCAGTCACTGGTTGGTCTGACTGCGAAGAGCCATCCACAGCTCTTGACCTGTGTGTTGACGGTCTCCAAGACAAATTAATTTGAGAATGGCCTGGATTTTCTTGGCATGTGATGGTACCTGTTGAGGTTGGAGATCTGGACTCTGAAACATCCCAGCAGTGTTGAAGAGTGTCAGCCGAGACCCATCATCAGAGGCACAGTCATCCACCAAACTTACCCAATGAGCAGTCAGTGAGATGTAATGCCCTTGTCCGTGCTTACTAGTCCATGTGTCTGTAGTCAAATGGACTTTGGTGGACACAGATGCAGCCAATGCGCTGGAGATCTTTTCTGCTACAAGGCAGGCCAGGGCAAGGACAGCTTTCCTGGCAAAGAAATGCCTGCTCGGCATTTTATCTTGGGGGCATTCCAAGGCCATGATGTGGCTGAACCCAACTGTGTCCACCAGGCAGAAAGGCAACATTTTCAAGGCCAACAGCCAGGCAATGCCAACAGTCAGGCTTTTAGTTTTGTGTTGGTTGGGGAAAAGCGTTTCTTATGCTCCCCCACCTGGTACATAGAAGGCTGGCTGCTGTATGACGTCTAATGTAGTGGAACCGGAACCGCACTGTTCCCCACTGCCATGTTCTCGCTACCACCAATGGTACTGCCGCCTAATGTAGTGGAACCGGAACCTCGCTGTTCCCCACTGCTATGTTCTCGCTGCCACCAATGGTACTGCTGCCTAATTCAGTGGATCGGGAACCTCTCTGTTCCCCATTGCCATGTCCTCGCTGCCACCAATGGTACTGCCGCCTAATTTAGTGGAAACGGAACCTCGCTGTTCCCCACAGCCATGTTCTCGCTGCCACCAATGGCGCTACCGCCTACTGTAGTGGAACTGGAATCTCGCTGTTCAGCATTGCCATGTTCTTGCTGCCACCAATGGTCCTGCCGTCTAATCGAGTCTAGCCTGCAGAGACTTAAAGGAGTTTTATCGTTACAAAGATCATGTCTCAGATTATGGGGACAGTAAAAATAAGCACTTTGTAATTGGGTTGCATTACCTCACAGTTGCCAACTTTTGAAAATGAAAAAGCAGGAGATACCAGTGGGCGGCAAAAATTTGCAGGGCCCCCCCCCCCACTTGACGGTTTTCCACCCCCTTAAAAGCCACACCCACTCCACCTAATGTAACGGCTTTGGAAGAAACCCAGGTAGATGCCCTTTATGCCAGGTAGTACCCCCCAAACCAGGAGTCCCCCTTACAGGCAGGAAAGTTTGCCCCCTTTAGCCAAATAGATGCCCCCGTAGCCAGGTGAGCCAAAAATTTGTAGCCGGGTAGACCCCCCCCCCTTTGTTTGCCGGGTATGCCCCCATTGTTTGCCAGGTAATGCCCCCATTGTTTGCCAGGTAGGCCCCCTTGTTGCCGGTTTAATCCCCCCCATTGTTTGCCAGGTATGCCCCCTCTGTTGGCCAGGTAGATGCCCCCAAATTGCTTCCAGGTATGCCCCCCTGTTGCCAGGAGATGCCCCCACCGTTAGCCAGGAAACCCCCCAAAACGTTACCAGGTATTTCCCCCAAAAGTTAGCCAGGTAGTGCCCCCATTGTAGCCGGGATGCCCCCATCGTTTCCGGGTTCCCCCCCCTCATTACCCAGGTTTCCCCCCATTGAAACCAGGTAGTGCCCCCATTAGTACCCAGTAGGCCCCCATTATTACCCCGGGAGGCCCCCCCAGAGCCGGGGGTGCGCCCCATTGACCAGGTAGTGCCCCCATTCTCGCCAGGTAGTCCCCCCCTTTGAGCCAGGTATTCCCCCCCTTTGTTAGCCAGGTAGGCCCCCATTGTTAGCCAGGTATGCGCCCCAATTTTACCGGGTAGTCCCCCCTTGTTGCCGGGGGTTCCCCCCCTTGTTGCCAGGTAGTGCCCCCTTGTAGCCGGTGTGCCCCCCCAGTACCAGGTAGTGCCCCCCTCTGTTGCCAGGTATTGCCCCCTTGTAGGGGTTAGACCCCCATTGTACCCAGACAGGCCCCCCAAAAAAAAAAAAAATAAAACCACTTACCTGCCAGGCCCTTCAGACGGGCCGCCCTTAAAACCCTCACCAGTGTAAACAGGGGAGTGGTGCACCCGCGTCATTTCCCCCTTGACGCTGCCCGATGTACGGCGCACAGCGGCGCCACATACAGGGGGGGAGGGAGGACCCCTTCGCCTCCTCCCGCTCAGCGAGGGTTACGGGGGGGTTTAAGCGGGGCACCCCTTTCACTCGCCTGTGGAAACGGACCGGCGGCCCAAGAAGTCACCGCGCTTTCCTCCCCGGGCCGCGGTCATTTTAAAGGACCCCGCCGCCTGCTGGCGGCGGAAGAATGCCCCAACTCCCCCGGGGGAGGGGGGGGGGGGGGGACCCCAAATGCGGGACCCTCCCCCCCCCCCCCCCAAAAAATTGGAAGTGGAAAGAAAGCTTTACCTCTGTCATTGGTTTACAGATTTGAGCTTCTCTTAAATCTGTGCTATTTCGCTTTTTTGGTTTTCGGAACGCCCTCGGCTTTCCAGCGCCCGACACGCCCCCTGCACTGTGATTGGCTGGCTGACATTTCTTTTCAGCCTGTTGGGATACGCCCCAGACTGGTAATAGGGGGAAAGGGTATTCTGCCCAAGATTCCAAATTCCAGTAAAGAGCAACCAGAATGAGAGGGTTCGATCTATAAACCTTGTTTGGGGTTTAGTAAAACCCGTTTTGTAAGGGCGGTTTGCTGGAGGGGGGATAGCGGGGGGTTGGGCCCCCACTCCACCGGGGCAGCCCGGGTCTTGGGCTGCTGATTGGGCCCCAGGTTTTCTCCCAAAAGGGGGAGCTGCAGACAACACTCTCTCAGCCTGGGAACAGGTTACCTGCCAAGAGCCGTGGGCAAAAAGTGTGGTACTGGATTCTCTTTATTTGGTGACTGGTAAAGGCCAGCACTGGGGGGAAGGATTTTCCCTGATGTTTATTAGAGCCGGACAGGAAGGATTTTTTTGTTTGTTTGTTTTCTTGTACCAATGCTTACAAAAAACTGCTGCGGCCTTTTTTAAAAAAAACTTCTGGGTCTTTTGGATTTTCTGTGCCTGCGAACTGGCCCGTCTACCCGGGAGCGCCCCCCCACAAATCCCTTACAATGGGGATATGCGTAAGCTTTAATTTTGGGACGAAAAGCAAACTGAAAAATTTTAAAGGGACGGAGCCTATTTTGGTTTACATTTTGAAAAATGAGGATGTGATCAAGGCTATGTTCAACTGTGGATCGCAACAGGAAGCTCCCCCGTGTGCAGCGGGAGAAACCCCGAGGGAGCAAAGAGCGCTGAGGAAAAAACCGGGCACACGCAACTCAGGTACACAGGGGAGCACAAAAGACCGGGGAAACCCCGAAGTGATTGTGAGAAACTCGCCATGTCGCAGGAGGCCCCAGGGTGCAGAGCTCCCTAAGCCTCCATAAGACCAGCCATTTTCTGAAAAAGATGACGCAGCTGATGACGGGGAAGCCCCCTGACAACCTTGAAAGGGACTGCCCGAGCGACAGGGGCAGGATGTTGGCACCCTTTCCCTTTCAGGAAAACCCCCAAAAGGCCTATACGATTTTGGAAACACGGAGCTATAAAATATGCCCTGCCTAAAAAAGGAGATCCTAACCGACTTGGATACGGTTTCTGTTCGCGCCCACGGGTGCACAAGGGGGTCTACAGCTGGACAAACCTCTCGCTCCAATGCATGACCTCAAATACCCTCCCCAAGAATGGTTCAGGGGAACCGACGGGCCCCCCCAGATGGGGGAACGGGGGGGATGGACCAATACTTGAGACCCCCCCAGCACCTTGCGCAAAGGGGGGGCCAGGAGCCCCAGGAACGCTGACCACGGGGGTGGAAAGGGTCCCCGCCGGGAGGAGCTGAGAGCTGCGCAGCGCCCCCTCCCCACGCGGGAGATCCCCAGGACTACCTGGTAAGGGGATGTTTAAGGGAAAGGGGGGCGGGCAGACGCATATGGTCGTGTGTAACGGGGAGAGACTGATGCCCCAGAAAACTAAAAAACCCGGCAATTCGGCCGGGAATTTCGGGGCCCATAAAGACCAGAAGGAATTTAAATTTAAAAAAAATTTTTCCGTTTCATAGCCAGGTCTATGGTTCCAATTGCCCACTATATGTGTTTCTATGAATGTGTTCTCATATAAAAACCCCCGTGTTCATATATGCTAAGCGGGGCGTGGTAGCTTTTCCCAGACACTGGGGTAAACACAAATGGTTCCGTTACTAAGGGGTAACGAGGTAAAGGCTTTATTAGACTCAGGTATCTGGTGACCTTATAAACGGGAGTTGGTGAATCCGGGAAAACCGTTAGAGAAAACTAAGGGCTCACCTGCATTCAGGGGGACACTCCCATTACCGCACTGTGATACTGGCATCCGTACACCTTTTGGGGGCCGTAAAATTTTTGGTGGGGTGTGCCCATTTTTAATAAATGATGCTCATGGGGCGGGACTTTCCACTTTTTTGGGAATTGTGGGGGCGTAAAGTCTCTATACCCTACCTGTTAGGGAAGCCCCAGGTGAGGGGGAAAATTTTTCCCCCCAACGGTCATGGCTGGGGAAGGAGAAGTTAGCCCCATAGGGGGGCTCCTCAAAGGTCGGAGCCCCCGACCCTTCAGTGACAGAATCCGGAGTTGAGGGGCAAAAGGGGGAATTTTTGGGGCGGAGAAAAATTAAAAGACCACCCTTGCCAACTCGGGAAAACGAAAAAATGATTTACGTAACCCGTAAGCCCGACACCCGACTTTCACTCCCATACATGGCTATAAAACGGGGCCCTTTATATCAAAGGAAAAAAGAGGAGAAGACTAGGGAACAACTGCGGCCCTAAAATTTTATAAAAGGACCGTACTAATCTGGCTCAAAGGCACCAAATGAGGGGATTTGGGGGCGAAAAAACACTGAAAGAAAATTGCAACGGTTCTTTTTGGCCAGGATTTCATAAGGGGTGAAAAGATATTGTGAGTCCTGCCCTGATGCCAGCTTTCGGCCCCCAAACCCCACATCGAGCCCTCCCGGGGCCCCCTCCCCAATTTTTAGGTCCGACGGAGAAAGCCATGGGTTTTGGTGGGTCCCAGTCAAATCTGGGACGAGGCCCCCAGCAATTTTTCCCTTTTAACCTGGACTATGCCACCCGGTACCCGGGAAACCATACCATTGCATAAACATCATCCAAGGCTATTCTAAGGGGTTTGGAACAGGTGTTTATCGGGGTGGGGTTTCCGAAGGAAATCTGACGGGCGGGTACCCCCCTTTAGTCCCCATAATGAAAAGAACATTAATTTTTTCCAGGGGAAAAAACCGCGTACCTTTGTCTACCAACCACAGCCCCAGGGGTTGGTAAGAGTTTCATAAAACTCCAAAGCCCCTGCTAAAAAAGTGGGGACAAGATGGGAAAAAAAATGGGACTTTTTCTTCCCTACCTTATTTTTCCCTCCGGAGGCCCTCAATCCTCCAGAGTACTCCCCATTTGAGTTATTGTACAGGCCATCCTGGGGGCCCTTTTTAGTGTAGCGAAAAAAAGCCTGAGAAAAGAAGCACCCCCTAAGAAGTGTCATTGAGCACGTGGCACGAAACAGGATCCCAAACGGGGCCGTAATGCCTATAGTACGGGAAACTATGGTCAGGAGGCCCCAAAGAGGGGATATAACCGTAGTGCCCAAATTACGTACGTTTGCACCCGGAACCGTGTTTGGTATGCCCTACGGTCAGAGCAAAGTTTCTTTAGCCCGGGGAAAGGGGCCCCTTTGAGGAATAAGAAATTAAGAGGGATTACAAGATTGTCACCCAAGGAAGGAAGCCCAGCAAATGTACCATGCAATCTGAAAAACCCGGGGAAAAATCGACGTCACTTGCGCAGACACCTCATCTGCACGCGAGCACTGGGGTCAGCGGAGCCCTTGTTTCCCCCAGGTAAAGGGAGCGACCCCTTTCGAGCACAAAAGGCGAAGTACGAGGGTTCCCTTTAAAAACAAGGGGTTTTTTTCCAAAATCCCCAGGTCGCACGTCCCCCTTAAGCAGACTCATTACAAACCGGGGAAAGGGTTTAAGCGAGACCATACCGAATACCCCGGGGCCCGAGAGGGGGATCTCTGAAAAAGGGAGAAATATGCGGAACTTGGGGAATTGAGGAGTCCCATAGCCAGTGGTCCAGCCCAAAGTTCTGATCCCCCAAGCCGGGATGGAGCTGGGGGATTTTGTAAAGACTTCCGGAAACTAAATGCCATTTTCCAAAATTCGCCCCTTACCCGATGCCACGGGGGGATAACCCTTTTTGACGGCGGGCAATGCACGGTAAAACCACCTCAAATTTTAACCAAAGGGTATTTGGGAAAAACCCCCCCCCAAAACGGGCCCAAAGAAAAACGGCCTTTTTCAACACCCGATGGTTATTTCCCTTATGTGGGATTTCCTTTTGGCTACATGGGGACCGGCCTTTTTCCCAAAAGTTAAGGATAGGGTTTTGAGACCCCACTGCAGTATGCCGCAGCCTATCCCCGGATGATAAAACATCCAAAGTCCAATTTGGGAATCCCCTCTTCCCGGGGTGCAGCGGTTTTTCATTCGTGTGGGGCGGCTTCACAGCCAAACCAAAAAAATGGCCCTTGGGGCTAAGGAGGCTAATACCTGGGGGACAACAAGGCCTTGGATTGCTAAAACCCCAAATAAACAAAATTGAAGCCATACAGGATGGGCCCCCCCGGGTTAACAAAAAACAAATGCGTCCTTCCTAGGCATTTAAAAGGGTACTATAGCAGGTTTTTATTCCTAATTTTTGCCTCGCTTGCAGCCCCTTTTACGGACCTGAAAAATTAAAAGGGTTTGGTCAGTGAAATGGGAACCCTCAGGCTGAAAAAGCAATTCAGCCCCAAAGAACTACATGTTCCCAGGCCTTTGCAACCCCCCCATTTTAAAAAGGGATTCACCTTAGCCGATGCGTCGGATGGGGACTAGGGGCGGGGTTTGTCCCCTACAACGGTGAGGAACACCCCGGGCCCATTTAAGTAGAAAACTAAATGTCCACGAAACAAAATATGCCACGGGAAAAAGGTGCCTAGCCCTTAAAAAGGGCCCTAAAAGCATACTTATTACCTGCTTGGGCCCACAATTTTGAGTTGGTACGGGTCATGCTCCCTCAAATGGAGTGTGAGCAAAAAAGGAAAAAAAAAGAAGGGGCCCCGAGATGGGTTTTTAGCCTTGAGGATAAAATTTACAGTGAAGACCGGCCCGAGACCCGAATGAAGAATGCCGATGCCCCGCTCGTATACATTGTCTGATTCCCGATTGTTCCAGCCCCAGTCTGAAACAGGGGGGGAGGAAAATGTGACGATGTCTGGCTGGTAATAGAGGGAAGTATATTTTCCCCAAATTTTCCCTTTTTCCAGGTAAAACAACCAGAATGAGACGTGTCAGAGATCTATAAGATCTCTTGTTTAGGGTTTAGTAAAACCCGTTTGCAAGGGCTGGTTTGCTGGATAGTGATAGCGAGGGTGGGCCCCACTCCACCTGGGCAGTCCGGGTCTTGGGCTGTCTGATTAGGCCCAGGTGTGTCTGCCTCATTTAAGGCCGGAGCTGCAGACACACACTCTCTCAGCCTGGGAACAGGTTACCTGCCAAGATCCTGTGGGAGCATCTATGTGTGGTACTGTGATTCTGCTGTTATTTGGTGACTGGTAATAGGCCAGCACTGTTAGGAAGAATTTTCCTGATGTTTAATTAGAGCCGGACAGGCATAGGATTTGTTTTGTTTTCTGTACCACATGCTTACAATAAAACTGACTGCGGCCAGTTTTAAAAGAACTTCTGGTGTCGTTTGGATTTCTGTGCCTGCTGAACTGTGCCCGTCTACCCAGGAGACGACCACCCCGCTACCTAATCCCTTACAGTCTGCATAAGCTGCTTATATAGTGCAGTGCTTAGCTGAACCACTCTGCAAGAGAGAGGTTAGGCATTCAAGCCCCATCAGTAGGTTTTTTTTTTCTTTTATAAATTGTACACATATGTAAAGATATGAAAATATATGTGTAGACATCTATCATTTTATTCATGTATACACACACAAAGCTCCCCTATATAGTGTCCTATACTCGCAGTCACACCAAGCACTTCCAACATATGTGATACAATGCATATACTCTGGGGGAGTAGACATGACATAGGGAAGCTATGTATTTGTATATATATCATTATAGAGATTGACATATGTATTTTAGGTCTCTCTACACATGTGTAGAATTTAGGGAAAAAAAAACATACTCTGTGAGGGGACTAGAACTCCAAACCCCTTTGTTGTAAAAGCAATACTCTACCACTGCACCACCAGCCCACGTTAGTTACAAGCTGAGCAGGGTCTTCTCTCAAAGCTGATTGCTTGTACCCCCATTTTTTTCACTCACATGTCACTGACAGCAAGCAAAGATCTTTACTTGAAGCTGACATTTGTAGTTGAGTAAAGATCTCTGCCTGTTGTCAGTACAATTTGGGTGAACACCACTAGAAGTAACAGCTGCTGGCTTTAGGTGTCATTTGTGTGTAAACTAAGACATATGACAGGTGCTTTCTGGAGTTTGGAGCCTCAGGGCTGCAGACATAAGCATGCAGGAGGCTACAGAGCTGTTATAGCCAGACAACCTTCTGCATCCCCTGCTTCAAACAAAATGATGATGTCACAGTTTTTCAGTGAGGGGAGACACGCCTCCTGGGAGGAGACACACGCCTGCTGAGAGGAGAGACACGCCCCTGGATTTCAAACTTAATCTGAGAAAATTAGCTGAACAGCTCAAACGATAAAACTCCTTTAACTTGAAGTTCTTGGGCCCTGGTGCAAAATGTGATAGGGGACTCCTGCCAGTTACCATGTTCCATTTTTAATACCGTGGTCTTCTTATGTGTCAAAGGGGCCCGTAGCTACTGCTACCACTGCACCTCCTATAGCTACACTGTCCTCATCTTTTCAGTTAACCATTTAAAGGAATTAATTATTTTAGCCTCTGAATTCTTTTCTGACTCTTAGTGCCAAATTGTCTTCACTAAGTTGTTCCATGTATCCATTTTACTCTTAGGGAGGTTAATTATGGCTTCTCCTCACCTGTGTCGGTATAAAAATTAACCTGTACATCATCTCCTATTGATTTTAATGGGTTTTGAAATTCGAGTTTGACTCGAACTGCGAAACCGAACTTCTCAAAATTCGAACTTGAACTATTTAGGGTGAGCTCATCACTTGTAGTTTCCATTTGTACACAGACTCTGCAGACATATAAGAGATTACACTGCAGTTATATTTAGTGACTCACAGTGACTCTGATGAGAGTCATTCTCTTTCCTTCTTATTCCCTATCCGGCCTAGACCATCCTGAAATCTTCTCCTGGCCATGTCTCTGCAGAATTTACCACAGTAAATTTTTTAATCCTCATGTTTCCAGCACATATACACCTACCAACCTACCGATTTGGGGTTTATATACCTCCCTACCTAATGGAGGTCTTTATAGGAAAGCATGGTAATGCCCCATCCCCACAGCAACCTGCTTTCTTACAATATGATAGAAAAGCCCCAATAAAGTAGTTATATAGACCTTCTGCCAGTAGGTAGATATATAGTAGTTATATAGGTCTCCTCAGAAGGTAGGTATCTAAGTCCCATTAGTAGGGAGGTATATAGGAACACTTGGTAGGTAGAGATATAGGTCACCTCATTATGTAGACCGGTAAATATGGCCCACTGCAGGTAGATTATATAATCCCCCGCAGAAGAGAGGTGAGTATACAGACCCCTCAAAAATAAAATAAAGTAGATAGATATGCACCGTAAGTGTAGGTGTATAGGGTCCTACAGTAGGTGGGTAGGCGTAAAGGGCCCCTAGTACATTGGTAGTTATATAGGGCCTCCCAGTATGAGGGTAGGTAAGTTAAGTTATCTAGGGCCCCCCAATGGGCTGGTAGTTAAATAGGGCTAACTTGTAGGTTGTTAGTTAGATAAGATTCTCCAGTAGGTATATATGTATGTATGTTTTCCCAGTTGGTAGTCAAATAGGTCCCCCCAATATGTAAGTAGAGATATATTGCACCCCCAGTAAGTTGACAGCTATGTAGGACTGCCAGTGTGTAGGTAGGTTTATATTTCCCCTCAGTAGGTTACAAGGCCCCCAGTATAAACAGATAAATAGGTTATAGGTATATTTGCTCCCACCAGTATTTGTTTGTGTTTATATATATTCTGGCCTCAAAAAGCGGTAGCAGACTAGTTCTATAGATGTATGAACAGGTGTACTCCAAACTTTTGGGACATTCTTGGGGCATGTCGCACCACATTAGTATAAGGAGACACATTTATGATTCTTTGGCGCAGAACAGTTAGAACAGCCAGACCAAGTTTAAGGTGGTCTGCCTGAACCTGAGTTGTCATATTGGCACTAGACTGCGCCTGTATGTATGACCAGCAGAAGAACAGGTTCACACATTCTGGCGCAGTCTATAGTACCTTAAAGCGATTTAGAACTGTTCTAACAGTGCCAGAATTCATACATGTAGCCCAAACAGTCTATCATTTTAAGGGTAGGTTCATTTTAACATTGAGAGATAGAATATCCAAAATAAAATACAGAAAATCACATTCTATTAACAATATAAATTTATTTGATCCCCTACCAACCACTAAGAGTTCTGGTTCCTACAGACCAGACAGACGCTCCTAATCATCTCGTTACCTGCGTTAAAGACAGCTGTCTTAAATAGTCACTTTTATAATAGCCTCCTGTCCACGGACTCAATTAATCAGTCAGACTCTAACCTCTACAACATGGGCAAGAACAAAGAGCTTTCTAAGGATGTACCAGACAAGATCAAAGACCTGCATAGAGCTATATATGGCTCCCAGTAGGTAGGTAGATTTATATTAGGTAGATATATATATATATATATAAATATATAAGTCCCATTATGTAGGTAGACTATATATGTCCCCATTAGATAAGTAGATCTATATACATTTGAAAATAGAAGTTTACATACTGTAGCGCCTCACTCATGCTTGGACGCCATTTTGGCCACGCTTGACTCATGGGATCGCCGTCTTTTGTAAACGGATGGCACCGACAACGTCTTCTTATTTAACTCAGCCTGTTTTATTTTTGGCACAGGTTGATAATACAGCACAATCATAACATAGAGTAAACAAAACCCTAGGCCGTCTGGCCACTAGCTACACTAATAGCCACCCTAACTATCGTGGTCTGGACCTAACGTCCAGCCCCACAAACAATCACCGTATCACCAGTCACCGCTGCTTCAGGCTTCCTCCAGCCTGGGGGTCAAGAAAAGCCTTCCTTACTTGCTCCCTTGCTGCTCCAACTGCAGGTAGCAGACCACACCCCCGATCACCTGGAAAGACAGGCTTTTTCTAGCCATCCCGAGACTGGCCCAAAACCCGACGTGGAACCTGGAGACAAGGGACGCGGGAACAGCCACCCACCCATCTGCAGCTGTTCCGGGGAAGCCAACCCATAATGGCTGGATATCAGCCATGCTATATACAGCTGTCAGCAACCTAGTGTTGCTGACAGATAACAAATTGGCTCCCCCCACCAAGCCCAGGCTCTTGGTGGCACGTCTCTACCAGGACGACTTCACTTAGTGGCAAAGACAGGCAACTAGCTGTAGTCACTTTGTCACACATCCCTCCCCTCTGATAAAGCCCGTAGGGCTTTCTCACATGACCCAGGCTCCCTCTGGTGTCAAAGCTCCTATTTTGGGGCAACGTCTTCCCTACAACCTCAGGGGCAGAGATGATATTGGTCACATACCTAGCTGTGGGCTCATCCCATGCATTCACCCTATAACGTTCAACAGACTGGTCATAGTCACTTTGTATAGGTGGCACAATCCATGCACGCTCTGCACCAATGATGTCATCAACCACAGCCCGCATGCTGACATTCACAGGGTTACCAATGACAACCCCATTACCAGCGCTATCAGACCTTGTAGATTGCCTACACACACACACACCGGCCATCTTGGCATTGTGCCCACTGGGCAGAGTTTTCATTATCTTGTGTCTCACATAAGCAAGAGGCCCCTGGTTTGTCCCAGCAACCACACTAGTGTCACCCGAAGCTGTAATGACAGTACACCTGTCAGGGTCTCTATCCACTATGGCCACTTGGGGCGCACCTGAGCCCAAACCTACTACCTCTTTGTCTGCGAGATTATGATAAAACCAAGACCTCTCTTCAATACGATTCCTCTGGTCCTCAGCTACCTTCTCCAATTCCTCTGGACCATGAAGCTTTGCCTTGTGGCTACTAGCCGACATCTGGTCTATCTCAGTGACCACCTCAGTGATGATACTCTCCACTGCAGTAGGACCGACTGTGGCACCATTTACCTCTGAGCCACCCATAACCTGCTGGTCAATGATCGCAGGGTTATTGCAGACAATCCCTACATCTAGGAGAGCCCTTCCGATAATCTCCACCTCTTTACAGGGTGAGTTTTTAATGTCTGAGGACTCGCTGGTCCCTCCATACACTTGACTCACAGCAGCTGAAAGACCACAATCACTGTCTGTTTCCTCCCTTCCCTGCACTACCCTTGCATGAGTACAGGGGTCGCTGGCCCTCACATGGACTTTACAGACTGCCACAGGTATTTGACGTGTGGCGACCACTTGAGGGGGCTTATATTGCACTACAGGGGCCACAAACAATGCATATTCTGCAATACAAACCTCACCACAATCAGCAGGCATGCTAGTGGTTTCAGCGTCACCATTGGCAATCTCTATAGACACTTTGTCTGCCATGATGGCCTTACCTGGCACCTCACCAGTGACAGAGGATATCTTCCCCTGTGCACACCTCTCACTGGGGCTTCCAAGCAGCAGACACTCTGCATCAATGGGTGGAGATGTTTCTTTCACATCCCCTATAACCATTTCTAAGGTAGAACTCTCAGCTTCTACCTGGGATACTTCTACATCTTTCTCAACCTCAAATTTACTCAATAAGCTGGAGGCAATGGCAGACAAATTTAGAAATGGGACATCAGTCATAACATCCTGGCCATCCTCCTTGTGATCCTCCCACTTATATACAAAATTGGCTGTGTTCTCATTAGGCAACTCAGTCATCTTTTTACCCTCTGTAGGTTCAGCGGACATCTTACTGCAAATATTATCCATCTGCCGTTCGCCCCAAACCACAGGACATAATACCTCTGAGATCCTGTTAATATGTTTCTCCATCTCCTGTAAGGAAAATGTATCGGCTGCCTCAGAACCAGGCACTTCTTTACCATCTGGGGATTTAAACCCTCTCACCTGCCCCTCACTAGGGTTCAAGCATACACCCTCCTCTGTGGTGTCCAGCAGCTCCCTCCTTCCGTCACTGCAGTCTTTCTGACCCTGGCAGAAAAAGCTACTGGCAACACAGCAACCATTGAGGCAAGTGAAATCCGTAGTACTACAGATCTCAGCATACATTTTCTCTACACAGGTATCTGAGGTCTCATTCATGCAGGCATACATCTCACCAGAGTCTGGACACACCCTCATTAAACTAGTCTCCTCACACCTTGTAGGAGAGGAATCATTCCCAGAATTCTCCAGTTCCCTTCCAGGCTGCAGACTGAAACATTAATGCTCCTCTCCAACAGAAGTCACACAGAACTGGTGGCCATCAATCCCTGGGCCCGCGTTACCTGCGACTTGCAGGCTACAATCAGGTACACACAGCGCGCTGGGGTCACTGGCAGACACACTCACCAACTGGACTTCACACAGAACTTCAGGGCCTGCACACTCATACGTTTTTATAGCAGAAGATGCAGGATATACCATGTTGCTAGGGGCAACCACATTAACTCCTCCTGAGTCTGTAGTGTTAACCCATGTCTTCAGATTGTCACGCACCCCAGGATATATACTCTCTGCTATAGACTCAGCACTGTTAAACATGACCTCTAGGGGCACTCTTGAGCTTGTCTGCGCTACAGCTGGGGCTGGCATTGCTTCAGGTGCTAGTTCACACTCTGCTTTGCTGCTCTCCTCTATTGTTACAACATTTTTAGAAGCAGGTTCACACATTGCAGTAACCAATGCTAACTCTGTGACCCCACCAACAACCCCCTGCTCAGGTAGTTGGACAGAGCCATCCATTACAGGCCCCTTTTCTTCCTTAGTAACCTTTGAAACAGGTAATATAGTGCATATGTCCTGAACATAGAGTCAGTCAGACTTTTCTAGTCCAAAATATGCTGTGTCAGTCTCATCCACTATCATCTCAGGGACTTTTGGAGATGAACACTCTGGCTCCTCCCCCTCAGGCATTGGCACCATATACTCCATAGGGGGCACTTCCCAGGAACAGTCACTTCCTTTGCCTGACACCCTCGCGGTTGCCCACAAGTGCTTGAAATGGGGGAAGTCTCTGCCAAGTAGACAGCCAGACTGTAGGTTCTCACAGACCCTAAGCGTATGCACGACAGTCCCACAGCAGGTTTCAAAATGCATTAGAACGGTCTTAACCGTTTCTGGTCGAGTCTTCATACCAGGTGCGATGTCTGGGTGCACTCTGGAGACATCTTGGCGGCAGTCCATGTCCACCCAGAGTGGGAGATCATCCACCCGCAGCCAACACATCCGTGGCAGCACATCCTCTGACCTGCAGATCACCGGACCCTCAGGAGCAGATCTTGCTCTATGGCCCATCCAGCATGGCTCCTCCTGCTGGACAGTGGCGGTTCTCAGTTGCTGCGATTTGTTGTGCCGCTTGGACTTTCCCTTGGAAGGACGATCTGGCTTTGGTCGATCAAGGTACTGTGGCACTGCCAGCTGGATGGTCATGCGGCGCACCAACTCAAAGATGTCATCCATAGCCGAAACAAAATTTTTCCTGGCAGCAAGACAGTCTCTTTACTGGCGGTGCATCCACTGTCTTTCCCGAGACAGTTTCCTGCTCCACTGAGGCAGTCTCTTCAGACACCCAAGGCTGCTGCAGAGTTGTCTCTCTTCAGAGAAACCTTAGCTCACCCAGAGCGAACATCCAGCAGTCCTATGCAAACGGCCTTTTTCCTTTGCACCGCTTTGTGCACACATCCGTTAGTGCCAATTATGCCCTTTGCATGCCTCCACCATATGTAGCGCCTCACTCATGCTTGGACGCCATTTTGGCCACGCTTGGCTCATGGGATCGCCGTCTTTCGTAAACGGATGGCACCGACAACGTCTTCTTCTTTAACTCAGCCTGTTTTATTTTTGGCACAGGTTGATAATACAGCACAATCATAACATAGAGTAAACAAAACCCTAGGCCGTCTGGCCACTAGCTATACTAATAGCCACCCTAACTATCGTGGTCTGGACCTAACGTCCAGCCCCACAAACAATCACCGTATCACCAGTCACCGCTGGTTCAGGCTTCCTCCAGCCTGGGGGTTAAGAAGAGCCTTCCTTACTTGCTCCCTTGCTGCTCCAACTGCAGGTAGCAGACCACACCCCCCGATCACCTGGAAAGACAGGCTTTTTCTAGCCATCCCGAGACTGGCCCAAAACCCGACATGGAACCTGGAGACCTGGGACGCGGGAACAGCCACCCACCCATCTGCAGCTGTTCCGGGGAAGCCAACCCATAATGGCTGGATCTCAGCCATGCTATATACAGCTGTCAGCAACCTAGTGTTGCTGACAGATAACAATTGGCTCCCCCCACCAAGCCCAGGCTCTTGGTGGCACGTCTCTACCAGGACGACTCCACCTAGTGGCAAAGACAGGCAACTACCTGTAGTCACTTTGTCATAATACACTATATAAAAAGACACATATATAGGTTTTCTCACTACCTGACATGAAATCAGAATAAACCTTACCCGTTTTAGGTAAATTAGGATTACCAAAATTATTTATATTTGCCAAGTGCCAGAAAAATGACAGATACATTTGTATTACTTTATACAAGGTCAAAAGCTTACATACATTTCATTAGTATTTGGCAGCATTGCCCTCAAACATTTTGGATATCCTTCCACAAGCTTCTCACAATAGTTGGTAGGAATTTGAGCCCATTCCTCCTGACAGAACTGGTGTAACTGAGTCATGTTTGTAGGTTGCTTTGCTCACACCCGGCTTTTCAGCTTTGCCCATTAATTTTGAATAGGATTGAGATCAAGGCTTTGTGATGGCAACTCCAAAACATTGACTTGGTGATCCATAAGCCACTTTGTAACCGGTTTGGCAGTATGTCTCAGGTCATTGTTTATTTGGAAGTGCACCAGTCCCTCCTGCAGCAAAACAATCTCACCGCCGTGTTTTACAGTTGGTATGATGTTCTTAGGCTTCAAAGCTTCTCCCTTTTTCCTCCAATTGTAACGATGATCATTATGGCCAAACCGCTTTGTCAGACCACAAGACATGCGTGACGAGTTGTGCCGCAGCCCGTAGTTCGGGCTGCAGGCGCACTCGGTCCTCTGGATCTCCCCTTGCACCCGTAGCGAGCGGTGCCACGGTCCGCATGTCGGATCGCGGCCGTACTCGCTCATTTGGGTGCAGCCACTTACCTGGCCACACTCCTGCTTCCCTGCGCCTGTCTGCCGGCCGGTGCGTGAACCGTCTCTCCTAGATTTAAAGGGTCAGCGCGCCGGTAATTGGCTGACGCCGGCCGCTGACCCTATATAATGCTCTACCTTCCGGAAGCACCTTGCCGAATCCATAGTTAGTGCCTGTATCCTATGCGAGGAAGCCTTTTCTGTGTTCTGGTTGCCGTTTCCGTGTACCAGTCCCTCCGGCTTACGTTCTCCGACCATGAACATTCGCTGCCTGCCCCGACCTTCTGGCCCGTCCCCGACTACGAGTTTGCCTGTCGATTTTGCTCTACAATGCACCTCGGCTACCACCACAAGCAAGTCACATCAGGGGTAGCGACCTGGTGGAATCCTGCCGCAGCAAGTCCATCCCGCTTTGCGGCAGGCTCTGGTGAAAACCGGGACCCATTTAGAATCTGCTCCCTGGTGTGCCCTTACCACCGCTTGCGGTGGCCCAGTGGATCCACTACTTTGGTTCATTACAACATGTTTCTAAAAATGTAGATCTTTGGTCCATTGTGCATTTGCAAACATTAAGCCTGCCTTTATATATTGCTTTTGGAGTAATGGCTTTTTCCTGGCTGAATGGCCTTTCAGCCCATGTTGATAGAGTACTTGTTTCACTGTGGATAGTGACACAATCTTACCAGCTTCTGCCAGCATCTTTAAAAGGTCTTTTGCTTTTGTTCTTGGGTTGATATGCACATGTTGGACCCAAGCACGTTCATCTCTGAGACACAGAACTCACCTCCTTCCTGAGCAGTATGATGGCTAGACATTCCTATCTTGTTTGTACTTGCTTATAATTTTTTGTACAGATGAGCGAGGCACCTTCAGTATCTAAAAAATTGCACCCAAGTATGATCCAGAGTTTTGCATGTCCACAATTCTCTTCCTGATTTCTTGGTTGATTTCTTTAGACTTTCCCATGTATTACACACAGAAGTGGTGTGTTTCTGGTGTGCCATAAAATACACATCAACAGGTGTGTCTCTAATTAACTCAGATGTATGCCAATAAACAGAAGCTTCCAAAGACATGACATCATCATAGGGACTGTCCCAAATTGTTTAAAAGCATAGTAATCCTAGTGTATGTAAACTTTTGACTTTGCAGAAACTAATAAAAATGCCTTAAAAATTCTATCTCATTATTCTGGCATTTGGCAAATATGAATAATTTTGGTGATTCTATTTGACCTAAAATGGGTAAGGTTTATCCTGATTTTATCCTGTCAGATAGTGAGAAAAACATGCATATGTTACTTTTTTATAGTGTATAACCCAGTAGGTAGGAAGATCGATATATGTCCCCCAGTAGGTAGGTAGATTTATATATGTCCCCCAGTAGATAATTAGATCTATATGGGTAAGTCCATACGGCAAGGTTTTCAAACTTTAAAGATTTGAAAGCTGTCTGAAAACCGACTGTCAAACATCCAAATAGACTTTGTTAGAAATTCCGCTCAATAGTCTACACTGATCGGATTTTCAGCCGCATGGATTTTTACACCGCTGGCATTCTGAAGAACCAGGAACATGCATAATCTTCTGCCCAGTTTTCGGGCGGAAGGTGTGCTATTCAATGGTTTAGGGGATGGACGAATCCATAAACCACAGTCAGAACCGTCCCGCAAAACTATTGAAAAGATGACAAAATAATGGCTGGATTCTTAAGACAGAATCTGATTGGTATTTTGTCTATGCTGTGCGTACCCTATATGTCCCCCAGTAGGTAGGTAGGTCTACATATGTCCCTTTTAGGTAGGTAGATCTATATCTGTTCCCATTAGGTAGGTAGATCTATATATGTCCCACAGAAGGAAGGTAGATCTATTTCTGTCCCCCAGTAGATAGGAAGATTTATGTATGTCCCCATTAGGTAGGTAGATCTATATATGTCCCCAACTAGGAAGGTAGATCTATTTATGTTCCCAGGTAGGTAGGTAGAACTAAATATGTTCCCATTCATTAAGTAGATCTATGTATGTTCCCCATTAGTTAGGTATATCTATACATGACCCCCAGTAGGTAGGTAGAAATATATAGGCTTCCTGTAGGTAGGTCTATATATTTCTTCATTAGGTATAAATGTTCCCCAGTAGGTACATAGGTAGGTAGATCTATATTTCTCCCCCAGTAGGTAGTTAGGTCTATATATGTCTCCCAGTAGGAGGGTAGATCTCTATGTGTTCCCCAGTATGTAGGTAGGGCAAATTAAAAATAAAAAACTAATAGCACTAACATCTGCTCTGTTATCCTGGTGACGCCCTCGCTGCTCCCTGTCTTCTTGCACAGCCTGGGCATACTCCAGTAACCTGCAAGCTTGCTTGTGAACCATCGAAGTACTCCACGAAGCAGGAAGCTATTGCTTTTTGCTCCACGGTAGCGTTCAAGTGTATGTCCGTCCAGATTGCAGTTCAGGGCACGGGCAGTTGTGCACTGGATAAAACTGCCTTGTGACACCCCTGCCTTAACCCCTGACTCACTAATTTTTAGTGAGAAAAGTTAAAATAGCAGAAAATTACAAAATATTTTGTTTTGTAACATTTACCCTTTCATACTAAATGACTTAATTTATGTAATTTTTCTGTTAATAGGGTTTTCTCGCCATGTAGTTTTACAGTCACAGTTTTTCTTTCACTCTGGTCTCATCAGGATGTGAGTGGTTCTCTAGCAGTGACATTACAAACAACAGTGCAGGAGATGTAATCTGTAAGTAAACAAAGCTACAAGCGATCTGAGGAGTGAAAACAAAAGCTAATATTGTTACAGATAATGAGTATGTTTAGTGAGCTCTCCTGGCCACAGTGACATTATTGCCTGCTCTCTGCTCTAATCAGATAGCAGAGTTATGGTCAGGTAACCACAGAAATCAGTGTGCAAGTTTCCTCAGGGGGGCTAAAACATATTGTAAAAAAAATAAAAATACAAGTTTTACAATATTTAAAAAAGTAAAAGAATATTAAAAATGAAAAATAAATTCTATTTATTATATAATAAAATAAACACAACATTTTACAATTGGTATCAACACATCTGTCTAAGTCCAATCTAACAAAATATCATGTTATTTATCCTGCATGGTGAATACCATAAAAAAATTAAATACTGTTTGTACTTCAAATTGGTGACATTTCACTAAAAATGAGCCATTACATAGGTATAATGGTGAAAAAAATGCATTGGTCTTAGAGAACTGTGATCAAAAGCAAAATAAAAAAAAAAAAAAAATGGTTGTTGTAATCCCTTACTTATGGAGCCAGTTTTAACCTGAAAGAGCCCCATTTTTTAAATCTGACATATCACTTAATGTGGGAATAAATTTTTTATACTTCTACCCATTCATGTGATTTAGAGATTTGTTTTCTCATGCTGCATTGTCCTTTACGTTCGTGATAATGTTTCGACCATACAATCCATGCATCAGAAAGAACCCAGTACCTACTGCACCTGCATATGGTCTCACAATAATGTCTGAGGATCTCATACCAGGATCTAATGGCAGTCAGGGTAACTCTGGCTAGCACATGAAGGGCTATGTGAGCCTCCAAAGAAATGCCCTCCCATACCATTACGGACCTACTGCCAAACCGGTCATGCTGAAGGATGTTGCAGGCAGCAGAACATTCTCCACGGCGTCTCCAAGCTCTGTCACCTCTGTTACATGTGCTCAGTGTGAACCTGCTCTCATCTGTGAAGAACACAGGGCCAATGTAGAATCTTGGTGTTCTATGACAAATGGCAATCGCCCTGTACGGTGTTGGACTGTAAGCACAACACTGACTTGTGGATGTCAGGCCCTTATATTGCTTTCAGGAGTCTGCTTCTGACAGTTTTAGCAGACATATAGACATTAGTGACCTGCTGAAGGTCATTATGCCAAGCTCTGGCATTGCTCCTCCTGTTTCTCCTTGAACAAAGGAGGATGTAGTGGTCCTGCTTCTGGGTTATTGCCCTCTTGCACCCCTCTCCAAATCTTCTGGTATCTGCTCCATGCTCTGGACATTGTACTGACAGACACAGCTACCTTCTTGCACAGGCTCGCATTGATGTAGCATCCTGGATGAGCTGTACTACCTGAGCAACTTCTGGGGGTTATAGACACCGCCTCATGCTACCTCTAGGGGTGAAAGCAATGACAACATTAAAACGTGACCAAAACAACAGCCAAAAAGGATGAGAACAGAGAAATGGTCTGCGGTCACCACCTGCAGAATCACTCCTTTTTGGGGTTGTCTTAGTAATTGTTGTCTCTTCCATTTGATTCACAATCAGTGTTGATTCATAACTGGACAGGTTGATTTCACAGAAATGTGATTGACTGGAGTTACATTGTGTTGTTTAAGTGGTCCCTTTATTTTTTGAGCAGTATAGTTTATAACTAGCATCTATCATATGTCTACATTGTGCTGGCATAATTTTACAAATGTCTTTAATTTTCTTTACGCAGTAATCGGGTTTGTTTATTTAGTGGCAATTTTTCCCATTTTCAAGAAAATTTGCAACATGGATTTTTTTTCGGTACCATGAGGGGCCTGTATGTAGGACACAGCCATAAATGACTCGCTTTATGAAAGGTAGACACTGCTCACCTTCCCAGGGCTCCCTGCATACAGACTGCAAGAAACAGGGCATTAACCCTTATACAGACTACTGCTAATTAAAAACACCTGGGTCAAATGGGAAGGAGTGCTGGTCCATGTGTGAAAAGAAAGATATGTATATACAAACTTGAAAGGGAGAGGCATGAACCGCACATCCTCACACTATACGTTTATCTAATGCTTCTCAGAAAAACTATATAAAAAATGAACAGGAGGTTCTTAGTATACTTTTTGATCAAAACGTATAGGCCCACTTGCTACGTGCGGCGACCTCTATTAAGTGAGTCCCTACGCTAAATGGGGGTAACACTACATGGCGGCCACCACCACAGCAAAAACCACACAGATGAGGGGCACAGCCCAGGGGCCCAACAGCCCCACTGCTGCCAGACCTAGCCCCCCGGCTCTGGACTGCACCAGCACAGCATCACAGCAGCAATGGCCGCCACACAGCACCACCACCATAAAAGGAAAGGTAGACACTGCTCACCTTCCCAGGGCTCCCTGCATACAGACTGCAAGAAACAGGGCATTAACCCTTATACAGACTACTGATAATTAAAAACAACTGGGCCAACTGGGGAGGAGTGCTGGTCCATGTGTGAAAAGAAAGATGTGTATATACAAACTTGGAAGGTAGAGGCATGAACCGCACATCCTCACACTATACGTTTATCTAATGCTTCTCAGCAAAACTATATAAAAAATGAACAGGAGGTTCTTAGTATACTTTTTGATCAAAACGTATAGGCCCACTTGCCATGTCGCGGCGACCTCTATTAAGTGGGTCCCTACGCTAAATGGGGGTAACACTGTATGGCGGCCACCGGCACAGCAAAAACCACACAGATGAGGGGCACAGCCCAGTGGCCCAACAGCACCACTGCTGCCAGACCTAGCCCCCCGGCTCTGGACTGCACCACCCCACCAGCACAGCATCACAGCAGCTAGTGCAGAAGACACCATTAGCAAAACTGCTATAAAAAGAAATCGCTTTGCCTTCTAAGAGGAGGGTTGCTGCTGTTGCTGCTGGATCAAAGGGTTATAAGATAAGTGGTTTCAGCGAGTATTCTGAGCGTGCGAGTGTGTCTGTTTTGTTTCAAGTGTCTTTTTGCTTAAGTGTGGGACTTAATATTGGGGGGAGAAGTCCTTGTTAATCCTTCAGCAAATACCTGTGTTTATTTATCATTGCAATACATTTAAAATCTGTAGCAGACATATAGTTATCCATTGCAGCTATACATATTGTGTCTAACTTACATTAATAGTATTAAAGAGTAGTTTTGTGTCTTGTAGTTCCATAACTGCAAGCATACATACATACTGAGTTCTGCTGAATCAATCAGGTGACCTGGTCAGGTGACTTGGTCAGGTGACTAGTTAGAGGAGTGGTTACCTAATCAGCAGAGTTCAAATTGCAGCTTGTGGAGTCAGTAGGCCTTTGCCTTCTAAGAGGAGAGTTGCTGCTGTTGCTGCTGGATCAAAGGGTTATAAGATAAGTGGTTTTAGCGAGTATTCTGAGCGTGCGAGTGTGTCTGTTTTGTTTTAAGTGTCTTTTTGCTTAAGTGTGGGACTTAATATTGGGGGACTTTAGATTTGGGGCTTTTAGAAAGGGCAGTATTATACAGATTTTTCATATTTGTATCTGTATTTCTTCTTTTTTTTTTATTTGGTAACATCCCCATGAGTTCCATGTTTGACAATGCTGTCCAGTGCACAACCTGTGCAATGTATGCCATCCTTGAGCAACAGTTCGAGGGGGCATACTGCTGTGCAAGATGTGTGCACACTGCACATTTAGAAGCCCGTATCCTGGATCTAAATGAGCAAGTGGCGACACTGAGATCCATTGCCAACTTGGAAGCGAGTTTACTGCTCACTGAGCAATCACTCGCAGGTGTAGATGCTGGGGAGGGTGGCAGCATGGAGGTGCAGGAACATGAGGCAGCTAGCTGGGTAACAGTTAGAAAGAAGGGTAGAGGGAAGAGTGTCAGGGAGGCTAGTCCTGATCTGGTACACCCCAACAAATTTGCAAGATTGGCGGATGAGGGGGATGTCAGCTCAGAAATAGCATTGCTGCAGCAAGACACTACCCCTGTCTGCTCCAGTAAGATTGGGAATAGGAGTACAGGGCAGGCTAGACAGGTGCTAGTAGTTGGGGACTCCATTATAAGGGGCACAGACAGGGAAATCTGCCACAAAGATGGGATCGTCGAACAGTATGTTGTTTACCTGGAGCCCGGGTTCGACATATCACGGATCGGGCTGACAGATTGCTGGGTGGGGCTGGTGAGACCAGCTGTCATGGTTCCACATTGGCACCAATGACAAAGTTAGAGGTAGGTGGAGTGTCCTTAAAAAGGATTTCAGGGACTTAGGCAAAAAGCTCAAGGCAAGGACCTCCAGGGTAATATTTTCAGAAATATTACCTGTTCCACGGCCACACCAGAGAGGCAGAGGGAGATTAGAGAGGTGAATAAGTGGCTCAAAAATTGGTGTTTGAAAGACGGATTTGGGTTTTTGGAGAACTGGGCTGACTTCTGTCTTGGCTACAGGCTCTATGCTAGGGACGGGCTGCACCTAAATGGGCGGTTGCAGCTGTATTGGGGGACAACATGGCTAGGAAGCTGGAGGAATATTTAAACTAGGGACTGGGGGGGAGGGAAACTACACATATAGCGTGCAAGATAGTGAAGATAGAGAGCTGGGAATTAGTAATAAATCAGGGGGTGGAGTGGAGGGAAGGGTAGCAATAGTTAAAAAGAATAGGGAGAAAGGAATAAAAACTGGAAAATCTCTAAATTGCATGCTGACCAATGCCAGGAGTCTGACCAACAAAATAAATGAACTAGAAGTATTAATTGCAGAAGAAAAATATGACATAGTGGGGATAACTGAGACATGGCTGGACGAGAGCTACGACTGGGTGGTTAACTTGCAGGGTTACAGTCTTTTTAGAAGTGACTGTAAACACCGGAAGGGGGGAGGATGTCTCTATGTAAAATCCTGTCTTAAGCCAACACTGCGGGAAGATATAGGTACAGGTAGTGAACAGGTGGAATCACTATGGGTAAATATACATGGGGGAAGTAACAGTAATATAATTCTAATAGGGGTCTGCTATAGGCCTCCAAATATAACAGAACCCATAGAAGATATGTTCCTCAGGCAAATAGATGAAGCATCTAATCAGAATGAGGTTGTTATTCTGGGCGACTTTAACTACCCAGTGTGGCGGACCGGCTACATGCAGTTGCCTGTTTCTGCCACTAGGTGGAGATATACCAGAGTGGTATATGCGACATGCCACCAAGGATATGTGGCCTTGGTGGAATAGGAGCCGGTCATATATATTGTCAGCCACACTAAGTGGTTGGCAAAGGTGGATCGTTAGCTTGGCTTTTCAGCCGTTCTTGGGGTCGGCTCTTATTGGGAGTAGACAATGTGTCGGGTGTGTGTCTACTCCCCATGTTCCCACGTTCCAGGTCCCTATGGTCCAGCCCAGATATTGGGTAGGTCTCTGGAGACCGATTAAAGGCCTCCCACTCCAGGTGTCGGGGGGTGTGGTCAGCTGCAAGTTGGAGCAGCAGTGGAGCTGGTGAGAGGAGGCTCTTAACCCTGGCTTGAGGCAAGTAGGTGGCTGCCTTGAGGAAAAGCCAAATTTTTACAGGTGTTGGTGGTGCTGTGCAGTGGGCATGGGCCACGTTAGTGAGGGACACAGTTAAATGTTTAGTCAGTGGCTAGACGGCCGAGGATTTGTTTTAAATTTTGTTCTTTGTGCTCTGTAAAACTGTGCCTCAATAAAGCGGGTTTGAGGCCAGTTTAAAACCCAGAAGCCGTGTCGGAGTGCCATCCTTTTCAACCCAAGCGGCAAACCGTGAGCAGGATACCCCCAGGACGGTCCAAGATGGCGTCCGGACGCATGTGAGTCGTCACATATGGTGTAGGAAGCCCTGGGCATTAATCGAACTAGCCGGCAATATTGTTGCAGTGCGTACAGTTGGGCAGTATCGATGTGTGCACTAAGTAAATGCAGGAAGATATTGAAAAGTAAATGGGGACTGCTGCCATTTAATAGGACTGCTGAATTGTGCCTGTGTGAGCAAAGGTTTGTCTAAGAAGAGACACAACCGCACCAGCCTTTTTTGGGTCTAAAGAGACTGTGTTACTGCTACTGAAAAATTTTTTTTGGGCATGGAGGATCTGCTTGCTCAGTTGATGCAGGTTACTGCTAAACAGCAAGAGTTTAATAAACAGCTCGGGGCGCAGTTTGAAGCAGAGCATAAGGCAAGAAAAGCAATTGCCAAGGGGTTCCCAAAAGCGCTGTGGTGTCTGGAGAGGCCGAGCCAAAGATGGAAAAGATGGCTCCCAAAAATTCACCCAACCTGCCCTGGTGCAATGGATCCTACAGGTGGAAATGTGCTGGAGAGGCTGTCCGGTTGCCAAGAGGCCCTGGGTTCCAAGTCCCAGGAGAACAGAGTTGCACACAGGTGTGGATCTTGTTGTTGCCAGGAGCAACCAATCTCAGCAGCAGGAGGCTGCTGCCATTGTCCAGCAGTGGGAGCCGTGCTGGAGGTGCCACAGAGTGGAGATTTTTGCTCTGACTGCCCTCTCAGGAGGAGGCCCGGAGAGGTCGCAGCTGCATGCAATGGATTTCCAGGTGAATGAAGCACCACCCAAGGGCTGATGAGAACAGTCAGCAGGAGATTTTTCCAGAGCGAACCCAGCCCACCATTCCCAGTGTGGAGACTCTTTCACAGACCGGGTAAGACTGCTCCAGTGGGGTGTATTGCGGGTGACACCTGTGTTGGGACTGCCACTCATGGGTTGTGTGACAACCAGGGTGGATCAAGCAGAGGCCCAGACATGCTTCCTTTGCAGGAAAACAGTGTTGAGAGTAGCAGGACTCTGGACTGTGGACTCAGTGTCTCCCAGGCGCTTTTTCTGAGGGAATTGGTGACTGTAAAAAACTGTGTTATGAGTAATATGACAGCAGAAAATGATGATGATGATAATAACAATGTATTGATCACTTTTTACTGAGGCCCACACAGTCTGAGCAGGGGGGAGGTTGGCCACATCACAAACCCTAGCTCCAGCTACTGCTGTGTGGGGAACAAGCACCCTAGAGTTACTGTGGCAGAGAGAAGCTCAGGTCTGCCCCTGGAGGTCATTGCTGTGTGTGAAGAAAATGCAATGTGTGAACAGGCTGCTATAGAATCTGCAGCCAGAGCAGCAGAAGGGATTAGCGCTAGTGTGCCCCTAGAGGTCATAGGGGAAAGCAGCCCAAGTAGCACAGTTGATGTGTGTCCTGTGAGGGATAGCCAGCAGTTATGTTCTGCTCTTGTTGGTCCCCGAGAGATGTTTGCCTGCTTTAATGGGAACTCTGCAAGTGTGTTGCCTGATAGAGAAACAGCTTCCCATGAAGGTGATTGCTCTGGTGCTGTGTATGAGGGCTCTACTACCATGTATGAGGGGACTATGAGGGTGAATGTGCTGGTTAGTTACCATGGGGAAAAAAACCCTCTGTGAAGAGTCTCTTTTTGCAGAATGGGAGTAATATAAATATGTTTGAGAGAAAAATGGGTGCCAAGGCAGATTTTGTGTGCAGTCCCGATCAGTGTATTACAGAGAAGGGGATCTGTAATCCAGATTGTGACCCTGCAGGGATTGAAGAGAAAGATTGTGCTGATACCTGTAGTGCAGCTGAGGTAACTTGCTCCAGTAGCTTTTACTGCAGTGGTCAGAAAGACTGCAGTGACAGTAGTGAGGAAAAAATTTTGAGCCGCTATACCCAGAGGAGGGGGATGTAGGCTCAAGCGCTAGTGAGGGGCAGGTCATGTGTTTGACCCCTCAGATGGTAAGGGAAACTGAGTAAACGCCCAAAGGGATTCCCTAAGTGCAGTGGTTGTCAGCAGTATCCCTGAGATAACAAACAGGTATACTGAGAGTTCTCCCTTGGAGATAGATACGGGATGGGAAGTTTCTCCATATGTTGTTACAGTAATGTCTGAACAGCGTTCTAGGAAAGGCGGTCTGTCTGCCCAGTCTGAACGGGGAAAACCTGCCATAAGTCATGAGGTTGGTGATGATCCTGAGCATGTTTGCTGTATACTCGCTGTAAAGGAAAGTAAAGTTTTGGAGATGGTGAACACTGCTCATATGTGTGTTGCTAATGGCGATACCCAAGTAATAGAGAAGTGAGTAGACAGTGTACAGGTATCTGGTGTGGACTTTGGCGGGTTGGGTGAATTTGATAGCATGCCTGATGCAGGACTGGTCCTGACAGGTGCTAAGAGTTCTCCCATGGTGACAGCTAGTAGCCAAGAGGCAGGGCTTCAAGAGAGGGTCAGTGAGGACCAGGTGGAACTTTTTTTTGAAGGGAGGTTTTGGTCCCATCATGAACCTGCAGACCAAAAGGTAGGGAGTTTTGGGCTCAGGTGCGCCCCAAGAGGCCATTGTGTATAGCAAACCTGAGTGGTGTGTTGCCCACTATGGGATGAGTGCATGGTATGAGCCCACAACGGAGTTGTATGGGGACCATTTTGTCTCTGCCCCTGAGGTTGTAGGAAAGGTTGCCCCAAAACAGGAGCTTTGACCCTGGAGGGAGCCTGGGCATGGTGATAAAGCCCTACGGGCTTTATCAAATGGAGGGGTATGTGGCGGACCGGTACATGTAGTTGCCTGTTTCTGCCACTAGGTGGAGATATACCAGAGTGGTATATGCGGGCATGCCACCAAGGATATGTGGGCCCTTGGTGGAATAGGAAACCGGTCATATAATTGTCAGCCACACTAAGTGGTTGGCAAAGGTGGATCGTTAGCTTGGCTTTTCAGCCGTTCTTGGGGTCGCTCTTATTGGGAGTAGACAAAAGTGTCGGTGGGTGTCTACTCGCCATGTTCCACGTTCAGGTCCCTATGGTCCCGCCAGATATTTGGGGAGGTCTCTGGAGACCGATTTTAAAGGCTCCCACTCCAGGTGTTCGGGGGGGTGTGGTCACTGCAAGTTTTGGGGCAGCCCGTAGAGCTGGTGAGAGGAGGCTCTTAACCCCCTGGCTTGAGGCAAGTAGGTGGCTGCCTTGAGGAAAGCGTATTCTCCAGGTGTTGGTGGTTGCTGTGCAGTAGGCATAGGCCACGTTAGTGAGGGGGCACAGTTAATGTTTAGTCAGTGGCTAGACGGCCGAGGATTTGATTATGTTTTTTTTCTTTGTGCTCTGTATACTGTGCCTCAATAAAGCTGGTTTAGGCCAGTTTAACCAGAAAACCTGTGTCGGAGTGCCCTCCGTTTAACCCAAGCGGCGATCCGTGAGCAGGAGTTTCCCCCAGGACGGTCCAAGATGGCGTCCGGACGCATGTGGGGTCGTCACACCAGACATAAAATTGGGAATCTGAAACCTGTAGCTCTCATAAAAGGAAACAGGTTTTTGTCTATAACTAAAGATAATTACCTTTCCCAAATGGTGCAGGAACCGACTAGAGGAAAGGCCCTTCTAGACTTAATATTGACTAATAAACCTGACAGAGTAACAAAGGTTCAGGTTGAAGGGCACCTAGGGAATAGTGACCATAATATAATAAACTTCCATTTATCCTTCAATAGAGCTCTGTGTCATGGAGCCACAAAAACACTGAATTTGAGGAAGGCTAATTTTACCCTACTTAGAGAGGCACTAAACTGTATTGATTGGGACAAGGTGTTTAAAAATAGCAGAACAAAAAATAATTGGGAGATCTTTAAAAACATCTTAGGCGCCCACTGTGAGAGGTACATACCATATGGTAAAAAAATAATTAGAAACAGGAAAAACCCAATGTGGATCAGATGTAAAGGAGGCAATAAAAAACAAAAAGAAAGCGTTTCAGCTTCTAAAACAGGAGGGCAGTGAAGAGGCGCTAAGAAGATATAGGGAAGAAAATAAAGTGTGTAAAATAAAGATAAAGGCAGCAAAGCTGGAGACAGAAATACGTATTGCAATAGAAAGTAAAACTAACCCCAAAATATTTTTTTACTATATAAATAATAAAAAGAATAAAAAAGAAAATGTTGTTCCTTTAAAAAATACTGAGGTAGAGACAGTAGAGGGCGATGAGGAAAAAGCAAACCTATTAAACAATTTCTTCTCCACTGTATTTACCGAGGAGGATGAGCTTTCTGTTGAACAGAGGGATGAGGTAAACTCCAACTTAAAAGTTTCTGGTCTAACCCAGGAAGAAGTGCAGCTCCGCCTTAGGAAGATTAAAATAGACAAATCCCCAGGTCCAGATGGCATACACCCACGTGTCCTAAGGGAGTTAAGTGATGTCATAGATAGGCCCCTTTTTTAAATATTTATGGACTGTCTAATAACGGGGTATGTCCCAAAGGATTGGCGCATAGCAAATGTGGTGCCAATATTCAAAAAGGGGTCAAAAAGTGATCCAGGAAACTATAGGCCGGTAAGCTTAACCTCTGTTGTAGGTAAAATGTTTGAAGGTTTTCTCAGAGATGCTATCCTGGAGTATCTCACTGACAATAAATGTATAACGCCGTTCCAGCATGGGTTTATGAAGGATCGGTCCTGTCAGACTAATCTCATCAGCTTCTATGAGGAAGTCAGTGCTAGACTGGATCGGGGTGAGGCACTGGATGTCCTATATCTAGATTTTTCTAAAGCATTTGATACGGTGGCACATAAAAGGTTGGCAAATAAAATGAGAATGCTTGGACTGGGGGAAAATGTGTGCAAATGGGTAGGCAACTGGCTCACTGATAGAAAACAAAGGGTAGTAATTAACAGTACATACTCAGACTGGATCACTGTTACTAGTGGGGTACCACAAGGGTCAGTATTGGGCCCTATCCTCTTTAACATTTTAATTAATAATCTTACACAGGGATTACACAGTAGAATATCGATCTTTGCAGACGATACTAAGCTCTGTAACGTAATCAACACAATAGAGGATAATGTGTTATTACAAAGGGATCTGGATAAGTTGGAGGCCTGGGCAGGAAATGGCAGATGAGGTTTAATACAGATAAATGCAAGGTTATGTACATGGGGAGGAAAAATCCATTACATGGATTACATGTTAAATGGAAAAACACTGGGTAAAAGTGACATGGAGAAGGACTTGGGAATCCTAGTGGACAGTAAACTTAACTGTAGCAGTCAATGTCAGGCAGCAGCTGCCAAGGCTAATAGGATCACGGGGTGTATTAAAAGGGGCATAGAGGCCCATGATGAGAACATTATTCTCCCATTATATAAGTCACTGGTTAGACCACACATGGAATATTGTGTATAGTTTTGGGCACCAGTGCACAGGAAAGACATTGTAGAGTTTGAACAGGTACAAAGACGGGCAACAAAAATAATAAAAGGACTGGGTGGACTATAGTACCCAGAAAGATTAGCAAGATTAGGGTTATTTAGTTTAGAGAAAAGATGGCTTTGGGGGGGACATAATAAATATGTTTAAATACATCAAAGGTCAATATAGAGATCTCTCCCAAGATTTATTTATACCCAGGGCTGTATATAGAACAAGGGGGCATCCTCTACGTCTTGAGGAACAAAAGTTTTTACATAAACATAGAAAGGGATTCTTTACTGTAAGAGCAGTGAGACTATGGAATTCTCTGCCAGAGGGACTTGTCATGGTGAATTCAATAATGGCGTTCAAAAATGGTTTAGATGCATTTCTGGAGCGTAATAATATAACAAGTTATAGTGTCTAGGAATCAGGAAAGGGGTCATTGATCCAGGGATTTTTCTGATTGCCAGATTGGAGTCGGGAATGAATTTTTCCCTAAAATGAGGACGATTGGCTTCTACCTCATTGGGAGTTTTTGCCTATCTCTGGATCAACACCTTAGCATAGCAGGCTGAACTGGATGGACGTCTTGTCTTTTTTCGGCCTTACAGACTATGAAACTATGAAGCTTTCATATGCTGGTCTCTTACTGCAAATTTGATGGAGTGTCCAAAAGTTCATTGTTCCAGTTTTGGGGGTACAGCTAGTGCAGAAGACACCGTTCGCAAATTTGCTATAAAAAGAAATCACTTTCATATACTGGGTTCTTACTGCAAATTTGATGGAGTGCCCAAAAGTTCATTGTTCCATTTTTGTGGTTACAGTTCTTGCATAAGAGACTCTCACCAAATCTTTAGCTTTTCAATATTTAGCTTTTGAACATGGAGAGAAGTATAGATGGTAAGTAAGAAAGGAGTGGTGTAGGGCGTGGAGCTAAAGATATGAGACAAAGCACTCCTTCCAGTGCTCCGGACAACACAGAAGCGAGAACATCGTCAGTCGCAGGACCGTCAGGCCTGTCATCGCTTGGTCGATTCCCTGTGAATCTCAGTACTGAAGAGTTCTGCCAATCTATTTTTCAGTGATTAGCAGACCCTGCATCCAGCGGTTTTACCCCCTCTTCCTCTCAGTCATGGCCACAAATGTCGTCATCATCATCAGTCCAACCTGAAAGCCAAATGTCACCCAATATACAAACTGCTCCAGATAACCAATATTCTGAAGAACTCTTTGATAACACAATGTGGTTGGAGTCAGAAGGCATTTCAAAAGATCAAGAGGCCAAAGAGGATGATTTTGATTGCTTTAATGCCCAATCGCTGATGCCCTCAGAGGAGGAGAAGGAAGCTGGTCCGTCAGCAGAAATACCGAGCGGTCAGCAATGCATCACAGTGCCTGTGGCTTCTAGCCTGCAGCTTGAGGTTGTAGACTGTCAGGAAGAGGAAGTCACCTGTGATGATGTTGACATTCAACGGGGTCTTTTGAGCAGCAACTGCCGAGCGTATCATCAGTGGACGAGAAGGATGATGGGGCAGCGTCAGTGCAGGTCCGGCCTCAGAAAGGGAGAGGGTGGTCGCACAAGTCCACTGACATTACTCCACCAGCCATGGTCAGTGGTGGCATCGACAATACCACTACTGGGTTTTCACCGTTTAAGAGGTCCAGGACCTGTGAAGCCTGGGCTTTTTTCGATTAAGCCTCAGATTCACTGAGTGATGTAATATGCCAGGTTTGCTTTCAGTGCGTCAGTACAGAAAAGAATCTAAAGAGTTTAAGCACCACGAGCATGAACAGGCACATAAATGAATTGCTGTGGAATAGTCACTGGGAGAAAGAGACCACATAGGTTCTGGGCTTCCAACCACTGTGACATCTTCAGCCTCCTGGGCCACTTCCAAGCGCAAACGTTCCTCTGCTGCCGATGTGCCGGAGCAGCATTCTCAGTCCCAAATACTGTTGGCCAATTCTCACCAGCAACACAAGCTACACCTTCCCCTTCTACCAGTGTTACCTGCACGCCATACAGCAGCCATTCCGGCAGCCAGCCTTCTGTGTATCAGGTGTGGGAGCAGAAGAAACGCTTTCACCCCAGCCATCCTAAAGCCAAAAGCCTGAATCTTGGCATTGCCAGGCTCTTGGCCTTGAAAATGTTGCCTTTCTGTCTGGTTGACAAAGATGGGTTCCACCACATCATGGCCCTGGCATGCCCCTAATATCAGATTCCGAGCAGGTATTTCTTTGCCAGAAAAGCTGCCCCTGCCCTAGCCCGCCACGTTGCAGAAAAGATCTCAGCGCGTTGGCTGCATCTGTGTCAACCAAAGTCCATCTGACTACAGACACATGGATTAGTAAGCACGGACAAGGGCGTTACATCTCACTGACTGCTCACTGGGTGAGATGGGTGAATGACTGTGCCTCTGATGATGGATCTCGGCTGACACTCTTCAACACTGCTGGGTACCATCACGTGCCAGGAGAAACCAGGCCGCTCCCAAATTAATTTGGTCTTGGAGACAATCAATACACAGGTCAAGAGCAGTGGACGGCTCTGCGCACTCAGACCGACCAGTGACTGGGTGCTAAGAACCTGGTGCCAGGCAAGAGGGTACACAACAACGGGAGAAATCTCCTTACTGCCTTTAGGATCGGTACACCTATGCACATCCCTTGCCTGGCACACATCATGAACCTGGTTGTGCAGAAATTTCTCAAGTGCTACCCGGGTCTTGACTGTCTACTGTGGAAAGCATGACGTCTTAGCTCACACTTCCGGCATTCACAACCTGCTTCAGCATGACTGGCAGTGTTGCTGGAATTCCACCCTCCACATGCTCCAGCGATTGTGGCAGCAGCGTAATTCCATTATGCAGTATGAAGTGTCGCATGGCCTGACTAGCAGTGGTGCGGACCTCGGGGTGTTGACCCATAGAGAGTGGAGGCAGGTGAAAGATCTCTGTACCATCCTTGACAGTTTTGTAGACGCCACGAAAATGGTCAGTCAGGACGATAGCATTGTCAGCATGATCATTGTGGTCATATGTTTACTGGAACAAGCATTAGACACTCTGCAGCAACATGTCCCGTCAGTGATGGCAGAGCCTTACTCACCGTAGGATGTATAAGGCCCGTCTGTTTTCCAATTTTATCGGTCTTCTTTAGGCGGTGGTTCAAGGTCCAGGGCGGCTGAAGGACAGCAGTTCAGCTCACAGAGTAGAGCGCATGAGGCTAGCCAGGGCTCAGGTGATGGTCAGAATAAGGAAGTGGAAGAGGAAGATGAGTCAGGGGTGGACACCACCAGTACCGATTACCCTTCAGTGGTTAGCACAGATTATAGGAGGAAGAGGAGGAAGATCTGGTTAGTGCCCCTTGACCCTGAGGCTTGGGAGATCCTGGCAGCATCTCACACATGAATGGTTGGATGCTACATTACCTGCAACATGATCCACGCATCCAGGCAATAAAAAAAAAACAGCGATTACTGGGTGGCCAACCTCCTTGACCCACGTTATAAATCAAAAGTGAGCACTTTCCTTCCACCCACAAAAGGAATTTGAGACAGTGCTCATTGACCAACTTGAGACATCTCTTGCGTCTTCTTCATATTCTAATGTCACGGTGCAACATGTCAGCAACACGCCAGCAGTAGAATGGCAAGTAGCTCCAGCAGCAATAGCAGGCATTGAGGCAGAATTTAACTTCACGTAAACTGCTGCATACAAACTTCTTTTGTTGCTTTTTCTCTTTAATAAATTTTTATAATTTTCACATAACCATATATCATATCAACAGTTCACATATATATATACACATGACATGTAATCCAGATGCACAGTTCATACAACCACTTTCATCGGACTAAACGTCCTCTCAAATCAGAGCGAGGCAAGTTCATGCAGCCGCTTTCATCGGACTAAACGTCCTCTCATATTTGGGCGAGACATATAACTCATTACTCGGTCATGTCTGTAGTGTCCACGCCACTGCGTTTCGGTGGAAGGACACACCCCCTTTGTCAAGTATACTAGGAACCAATAGGTAACCCTTTATATAGCATATAGAAACATTATACAAAATATTTAGAAATACCAATTACTTATATAATAGACCTATTATAAACATCAAACTTAACACACTTATTACACAAGAATTACAATTATCATCTTAAGTTACTAATCAGGAAAGCTAGACCTTGCCAGTGCCTAACACGGAGCCTTATGCTTCAGTGAACTTTCCGGCGCATGTGCACCTACACTTATCTCATTCCAAAGCTATACGACAAGACCTAAGCTCCCGACTGATTCCTGGACATATCAGACATTAAAAAGAGGTAACACAATATCCTTCTTAATTCATAAAAAAGAATTCAATTGGCATTCTTCATTTAGCCCTTTTGGGGATAATGACTTAAGTTTCGTAATCCAGAACACCTCCCGTTGTAATAACCGTATTCTGATCTGTTCTGCATCTATACCCTCGACCTGCTCGAGTACACACCATCACATCACAGAAACATTGTGCCTTTGTTCATAAAAGTGTCTGGACACTGATGTTTCCCCAAACTTCTTTTTATTACTACCATCCGATTTTTGTTCTTTTTCACCTAAGCCCTTTTCAATCTTCGTCTGAAATAACCTTATTTGTGACTTATGTTCTTTCAATCTTATATGTATGCTACAAGACGTTTGACCAACGTAAACCCTCTCACAAGGACACTTGAGAAGGTATACAACAATACTTGAGTTACATGTAAAATATCCAAAGATCTTAACAGGTTAACCCTTTGTAGGATGTGAAATCTGATTACCCCTAATAATTCCATTGCAGTTCTGGCATAATAGACATGGAAATGTCCCTTTCTTTTGTGTACATAAAAGTTGTTTTCCTGTTTGTCTTTTTTTTTTTTAAATCCGAGTGAATAATGCTATTACTAGAGATGGGCGAATTTCTCAAAAATTCGATTCACCAGGTTCGCCGAATTTCCCGCCCAAATTCTTTTCGAACCTGAATTTATTTGAGGTGAATCGCGTTAAAAAACAGCTATTTCCGGGCTACAGAGAGCCTTTAGGGTGATGTAGAACATTGTGCCATGCTTAAATAGGTAGCGTGGTTTGGTCTTTATACAATGCTGTGTTTTAGTATGGGATGCAGATGACAGCCGCCGTTCTTAGAATCGCTTCACACTTCACTTCTCTGGGCAGTTACAGGGTCAAAACTGACCAGAAAACTGAAGTGGGAACTCAGCCTGACAAGGTAATGTCAGCGCCAGCTGGAAAGAACCGAGCTGAGGGCTAAGATTCTACTATAGCATCAAGGAGCGCACTCCTTTTACACTGACATCAGATGATTCCACAGATTATGACAGATCCTGCTCTGTTAAATGCTGATACATGTAGAGCCCCCCCCCCCCCCCCAAAAAAAAAGATTTCAGAGGGTGTCGGCAGTAATTTTGCATTGATGTCACTGATCATGTATCCCTTTCTTTCATCCGTCAGTGTCCGCTTTCAATCTGTCAATAATCCATCAGCATTGCTAAAGCCAAAGACAAACAGGAGTTGGTCCAAAACAGAGATGACCAGTAAATGAGATATTTGCATGTCTTCTGTGTTCTGTATCCACTCCTAATTTTGGCTACCTAATCATCAGACAATCCTGATCCTTTTCATTCCTTCTGACAGATTAAAAGAAGGGGAAAACCAAACATAGTGGCAACATCATAGAGTGGTAGAGGGTGTAAACAGCATTAGGAAACCACAGGGTGGTCCAGTGATACAGTGAGCAGTTGACAGCAGCATGAGTAGGCCACAGAGTGGCAGAATCACAGCTTGAGAAGGTGGCAGCAACATCAGTAGGCCACAGAGTGGCACAATGACAGAGTGTGCAGGTAGCAGCAATATCAGTAGGCCACAGAGTGGCAAATAGCAGGTTGAGAAGGTGGCAGCAACATCAGTAGGCCACAGAGTGGCAGAATGACAGGTTGAGAAGGTGGCAGCAACATCAGTAGGCCACAGAATGGCACAATCACAGAGTGTGGAGGTGGGAGCAACAACAGTAGGCCACAGAGTAGCAAAATAACAGTGTGGAGGTGGCGGCAGCAACAGCAGCATGAGATCAGAGAGTGGCACAATGACAAATTCTGGAGGTGGCAGCAACATGAGCAGGTCAAAGAGTGGCACAATGACAGGTTGAGAAGGTAGCAGCAACATCAGTAGGCCACAGAGTGGCACAATGACAGGTTGAGAAGGTGGCAGCAAAATCAGTAGGCCACAGAGTGGTACAATGACTGAGTGTGGAAGTGGCAGCAACTTCTGTAGACCACAGAGTGGAAAATGACACAGGGTGGCGGTGGCGGCAGCACCAGCAGCATGAGATCGGAGAGTGGCCCAATGACAAATTCTGGAGGTGGCAGCAACATGAGTAGGTCACAGAGTGGCACAATGACAGTGTGGAGGTGGCAGCAGTATGAGTAGGCCACAGATTGGCACAATGACAGACTGTGGAGGTCGGTGGCAATACCAGTCCCTGGTAAAGATGGTGGGTGGCAGATGCAGCAGCTGGCAGCAGATGTGTGGCATCAGGCGGGTGGCAGCATCAGAATAGTACCTGAGGCAGGCAATTTGAATCCAGACTCATTTCTCAAAGTTTTGGTGTGGCATCATGGCTGAGCTAATCTAATGCATAAGGCATTGGTGTGTGGAAATCCTGGCCGATCCACACCTGATTCACCTTGACAAAGGTGAGTCTCTCCACGTTTCGGCTGGACAAGCGAGTTCTCCTTTGGGTAACTATGGCCCCTGCTGCACTGAACATCCGCTCTGATACCACACTACTGGCAGGGCAGGACAGCTTCTCCACTGCAAACTCGGCCACACATCCACTTTGGCTGCCCAGTAGTCCAGCGGATCTTCCACCTGGGGTGGCAGAGTGCTGTCCAAGTAGGCCACCACTTTCTGGTTCAGGGTCTTCTCCAGGTTCTGCTCCTGCTGCTGGTGAGTACTCTCCTCACTAGGCGGGTGAAGGAAGCTGCTCATGAACGACTCCAGACTTAGGCTGCTGCTGATGGAGCTGCTATTGCTCCTACCCCCTCACCTCCCCACAGCAGCCGTGGCAGTGGTATGTGAGCAATGAGGAAACCCCCCAGTCAGACCTGTCAGAGGATGGAAGATGGCGCAGATAGGCAGCGGCCATCTGACTACATAGGATTTCTCTATAGTCCATCTCGGCAGCTGGAAAAAAGGCTCCCATTTTGGACTGATAGCGAGGGTCCAAGAGGGTAGAGAGCCAGAAGTCATCCCTCTGCAGGATGGTGACTATTCAGCTGTCACAAGCCAGGCAAATAAGCATGCTGCGGGCCATCTGCGCAAGTGACTCTGAGGGATTCCCTGCCTTCATCTCCACTGTATACTGCCACGGTGTGTCTGGGTTATCTGCCTGGCTGCTCCTGCTCCTCCTCTCCTGTCACCTGAGTAGAAAAAAAGACTAATTTCTCCAGACACTGCTTGTGCTCCAATGTTCTCCTCTCCTCCAGTTCAGCCCCCACCGGACTCATGTGGCCATAAGATGTAGTCGCCACGTCTCCAGTCCCCTGACCAGCCAGATTTTGCAGCATGTGTTACAGGGTATAAACAGTGGAATGACATTATTCATCCCATAGTCCTGGCAACTGAAAAATAACGTGGCTTCCTCAAAGAGCATGAGCAAACGGCAGGTGTCATGCATGAGCTGCAACTGGGTGACATCAAAATTACACAGGGGAGTACTCCTGTCCGCTTTGATCATCAAAAAATCGTTAATGGCCTTTCTCTGTTCATACAGTCGGTCTAACATATGGAGGCTGGAATTCCAACGGGTGGAAACATCGCATATCAGCCTATGTTGGGGGAAGCTGTTCTGCCACTGCAGCTTAAGGAGTGTGTGCTTGGCTTTGTAGGAATGGATGAAGTGCATGCACAGTTTCCTCACCATTTTTAGAATGTCTTGCAGATGGGTGGAAGACTTCAGCAACCTTTTGACAACCACCAGATTGAACACGCGCACCATGCAAGGCGCATGGCTCAGCCCTCCTCGGTTCAGCGCGGACACCATGTTCCTTCCATTGTCTGTCACCATGGCTCCGATTGCAGTTCTCGCAGAGAAAGCCACACATTGATTTTGTGTTGCATGACACGGAGCAGTTCCTCCCCTATGTGACTTTGTTCGCCCAGGCAAACCAGGTGTAGAACTATGTGACACCGCTGCGCCCTGCACATGTGGTATGATGAAGCAGCACTTATTCTTGTGGAGGTTGAGGTGGGGGTGGAGGAGGAGGCGGACATTGGCGCAGGATCAGCAGCTTGACAACGTGGAGGAGAAAGTGGCGTCTCCTGTCCAAGTTGCTGGTGTGGCTGGGCAGGAAGCACATTCACCCATGTACTGTCCCTGATCATAGTTACAGCTCCACACTTCCGCACTGCCGTCCACTTTGGAAGACACAAGGGCTCAAGGACTGGCCCACCTTCTGTTCTACATATTTGTGCAGGGCCGATACTGCCTTTTTCGAAAATAAATTACGGCTTGGGACTCTCCACCTCGGTTCGGCACAAGCCATTAGTTCTCTGAACGGTGCAGAGTCCACCAGTTGGAAAGGGAGGGACTGCAGTACCAACAACTTGTACAGGAGCATGGTCAGCTTCTGCACCTTAGGATGGTTGGACGCATACTGCTGTCTTTTGGCAATCGCCTCGGTGAGCGACTGCTGGCGCCATGAGTGGCGAGGAGCAGGAGCATCTGGACCGGTAGATGATGGGAAAGACAAACAGCTCCCTTCGGCAGATGTGGTGGAGCCTTGACTGGCTGAAATGGCATGCGTGCCACCGAGTGCTGCTGCTGTTCCTGCGGAGGAATGGAACACCATATCTGAGCCACGTTTCTCACAGGCCTCTGGATGGTGACGCTACATCTGTTGACACATGGCCGTGGTGCCAACTTTAGCTCCCTGGCCACGCTTCACCTTCTACCCACAGATTCTACATATACACTTGTTTGGCTCCTTCTGTGTAAGCAAAAAATGCCACACCGACGAGTAGGTGATTTTACTGCCAACGCTCCGCACTGAGTGACTACTTCCACCGCTGCCTCGGTGAGCCCCTGTGCCGCTACTTTCTTGGACCTCCGAAGCGGGTTTTCTACCCCATGGCAGTTTGGCTCCCGGCTCGCACTGCTGCTACCCTGCTGACTCAGGGCCACACTACCGACTTGCTGGCTGCGCCGCTGCCTGACACGTAAGATGACACCCTCTTCTCCCGACGATGATGATGAAGCCTTTGCTTCACCTGGCTCCTAAGTGCGATCGGCTACATCATCATCGATTTGTGTTTGCCCATCACTGCTATCCTCCTCAACGGTCTCTGTATGCAGAGTCTGACTGCTTGCAACATAACCTCCCATGCTACTCTCCACATCACTACTTTCCCACCTACTGCAAGAAGCAGCGGATGTCTGCCCCACCTCTTCGCTGCCAAGCAGCTGCCGTCTGTCCTCAAAGAGTTCGTCCTTGCTGTACAGTGGCGCTGAGCCCAGACAACATAGTAGTTCTCTGGCTGAGGAAACTGAACGGGACAGAGGTGGGTTGAGGACAGGTGAGGGCCCCTGACCTGCTCCCGATAATGCCAACTAAGGGTTGTGCCTGACGAACCCACCGACTCTTGGCTGGGGTTGTCAGATGTCATCTGGGAGGAAGTTGATGAGTTAGTCAACCAATCCAGAACCCTTGGGTTGCTGGTCAACACACGGCCGCTAGATGGCATCGGCAGTTTTGGCCTCACCGAGTCACCCCTGCTGTGACGTTCCCTTACTGTGCTGTGACCTGTGCCTGCTCCAAGAACATTTGTGCCACTGCCACTCGCATGTGAAGGGCTTGCCCCCTCCATGTCGGACATACTGTTTGATCAAAAATTTACAGACTCTGTTTAGTGAATATGTCTGTATTTGATGAACAAACACCCTGTATTTTACTCCAAATTACCCCACAAACAAGAGGCTTAATTAACCCTTGGGTATGAAATACCCTACAGAAAAAAACAGATGGAATTTAGGCGTATATGGGGCAAAAAAATACACACACCCTGTATTTTACTCCAAATTACCCCACAATCAAGAGGCTAAATTAACCCTTGGGTATAAAATACCCTACAGAAAAACCAGATGGAATTTAGGCGTATATGGGGCAAAAAAATACACACACCCTGTATTTTACTCCAAATTACCCCACAAACAAGAGGCTCAATTAACGCTTGGGTATGAAATACCCTACAGAAAAAAAAAACCGATGGAATTCAGGCGTGTATGGGGCAGAAGTACAACCACCCTGGACATTAGGGAGAATACCCCACAAACTAAAACAAAATAATAACGCTGGTTGAGTAACAAGTGTATATATGACACACACTTGTGAAGGTCTTTCACCCCAGTAGCTGATAAAACGAGTTTGTTTTATAAAGAGTGCAATATAGTGCAGCAGCAGCAGTAAGATGGTTATTGACAGGAGTCACAGTGTGAAGTGTGAGAATTTAAGATGGTGTCCATATTTATAGGGCTGTGATGTCACAGAAGCCCGCTAGTTGCTGATTGTCTTCATGTCTGCACATGTCAGAGTGTGTTCCTTTCTTCCTCCCAGAGTTCTCTGTCCCATGTCACGCCATTTATCTTCTTGATTGTGGGTTAATTTGGACTAAAATACAGGGTGCCGGTATTTTTATTTTATCCTATATATGTCTAAATTACATCTGGCTTTTCTGTAGGGTATTTCATACCAAGGCTTAATTTAACTTCTTGATTGTGGGGTAATTTGGACTTAAATACAGGGTGTCTGTATTTTTTGGTCCTATATACGCCTAAATTACATCTGTGTTTCTGTAGGATATTTCATACCAAAGGCTTAATTTATTTCTTGATTGCTGCCGAGGACAACGGGATGAAAAGATGCTGCAGAAGGGGACTGGAGATGTGGCGACTACATCTCACGGCCACGTGAGTCCTGTGGGGGCTGAACTGGAGGAGGTGGACATTGGAGCACAAGCAGTGTCTGGTGAAATGAGTGGTTTTTCTACTCAGATGACAGGAGAGGAGGAGCATCCGGAGGAGGTAGAGGGAGATGAGGAAGACGAGGCAGATGACCCAGAAACACCGTGGCAGTATACAGTGGAGATGGAGGCAGAGAGTCCCTCAGAGTCACTTGCGCAGATGGCCCGCAGCATGGTGATTTACCTGGCTAGTGACAGCCGTATAGTCACCCAGCAGAGGGATGACTTCTAGCTCTTGCTTTCCACCTGCCGAGAGGGAGGAGAAATCCGCGTACTATAGAGAAATCCTATATAGTCAGTTGGCCGCTGCCTATGTGCACCATCGTCCATCTGCTGGCAGATCTGACCATGATCATGATCTGATCGCTCACAAACCACTGCCATGGCTGCTATGGGAGGGTACGAGAAGTAGCAGCTCCATCAGCAGCAGCCTGGAGTCGTTCATGAGCAGCTTCCTTCACCCACCTAGTGAGGAGAGTACTCACCAACAGCAACAGCAGGACCTGGAGCAGACACTGAACCAGCAAGTAGTGCCCTACTTGGACAGCACTCTGCCACCCCAGGTTGAAGAACCGCTGGACTACTGGGCAGCCAAAGTTGATGTGTGGCCGCAACTTGCCGAGTTTGCACTGGAGAAGCTGTGCTGCCCGGACAGTAGTGTGGCATCAGAGTGGGTCTTCAGTGCGGCGGGGGCCATAGTTACCCCAAAGAGAACTCGCTTGTCCACCCGAAATGTGGAGAGACCGATCTTTGTCAAGATGAATCAGGCGTGGATCGGCCAGTATTTCCACACACCAATGCTTTATGCATCAGATTAGATCAGCCATGACACCTCACCAAAACTTTGAGAAATGAGTATGGATTCTTCTGGCTATTTGCCTCAGTTACTGTTCTGATGCTGCCACCCGCCTGATGCCACACATCTGCTGCCAACTGCTGCATCTGCCACCCACCATGTTTACCATGTTTACCAAGGACTGGTATTGCCACCCGCCTCCACACTCTGTCATTGTTCCACTCTGTGGCCTACTCATTTTGCTGCCACCTTCTCAAGCGTTCATTGTGCCACTCTGTGGGCTATTGATGTTGCTGACACCCTCTCAACCTGTCATTGTGCCACTCTGTGGCCTACTGATGTTGCTGCCACCTCCACACTCTGTGTGTCACTCTGTGGGTTAGTAATGTTGCTGCCACCTTCTCAACCTTGTACCACTCTCACAGTCAGGATCAGGATTGTCTGGTGATTAGGTAACCAAAAGCAGGAGTGGATACAGAACACAGAAGACATGCAAATATCCCATTTACTGATCATCTCTGTTTTGAATCAAACTCCTGTGTGATTTAGGCTTTAACAATGCTGATGGATTATTGACCAATTGAAAGCGGACACTGACGGATGAAAGGAAGGGCAGCATGATCAGTGACGTCAACGCAAAATAACTGCCGACACCCTCTCAACTTTTTCGTGGGGGGCTCTACATGTATCAGCGTTTAACAGAACAGGTTCTGTCATAATCTATGGAATCATCTGATGTAAAAGGAGTGCGCTCTTTGATGTTATTGTAGGATCTTGGCCATCAGCTCGGTTCTTTCCAGCTGGTGCTACATTACCTTGTCAGGCTGCGTTCCCACTTCAGTTATTTGGTCAGTTTTGCCCCTGTAACTGCCCAGAGAAGTGAAGTGTGAAGCAATTCTGAGAGCAGTGCTTGTCATCTGCATGTCATACTAAAAAACAGCATTGTATGAAGACCAATCCATGCTCCCTATGCATATTTGAGCATGGCACAATGTTCTACCACACCCTACAGGCTCTCTGCAGCCAGGAAATAGCTGTTTTTTGACACGATTCGCCGTGAATAAATTCGGGTCGACAAGAAATTTGCCAAAAAATTCGTCGAACTCGGCGAATCGAATTTTTGAGAAATTCGCCCATCTCTACTCCTCTCTCCTCATCTTTTCAACTTCAAGGCTAGTCTTAGTAACTTCCACTCTGGAATAACCCTATCGACAAATTTCTCAATAAGTGCAAGTCTATTTTTATCATATTCATCAGTGTAGCAGAGGCCTACTGGGTGGCATTTTTAAATCATTTTTTACCACCTCACCAACGCCTGCAAGGCAGGGTAGCATTCAGACACACAGACACCACCTTAAGACCATGGTCCATGAATACCTGCGGCTCAACATCGATATTTTTGGACTTAATCTTGACCCATTCAACTTCTGGGTGTCCAAACTGGATGGATGGCCTGAGCTTACTCGATACACCATAGAAATGTTATCCTGCCCGGCAACCAGCGTTATCTCAGAACGCACATTCAGCACAGTTGGTGGGGTGATAAATGACACACGTATCCATCTTTCCCATGACAATGTGAATCATTTGACATTTATCAAAATGAATCAAGCTTGGATCTCTGACAATTTTGTTGCCCCAGTTTCCGATGTCGCTGACTAGTAAACTGTATCACTTCTTATTGACAATATGTGAAATTCACATTCCCTCAGTCATCTATTAACATTAGTCATTCATCAGTTATCAGTCAATCTGCTATAAGTCATCTATTAAGCGTTTCTGGGCCCCATACAGCCAAATCAAATGAGGCCTCTACCCATTACTAGTTTCTATTTTTTAACATATTTTTGGGCCCCTTTTTGATTATGGCCCCTGACAGGAGTACTGCCCGTACTGCCCTATAGGTACCCCTGGTGGTAGCAGATTAGTTGGGGGGGGGGGGGGGGAGGTACAGCAAGCTTGGGGAATCAAAGACAGCAATAGTTAGGGATTTTTACATTGTTGGCCTGCATCTTTCCCAACTTTATTCTGAGAGCCCAAAAGTTCATTTCTGCTGTTTTGGGGGCCCAGCTATGGGGTCCAGAAGACACCATTAGCAAATCTGCTATACAAAGTAATCACTTTCAAACACTGGTTGCTTGCTGCAAATTTTATTAAGCATCCAAAAGGTAATTTTTAGTGTTAAGCAATTTAATTAAGAAAAGTTAAAATAGTCGATTTTTTTATTTTTTTCCGATCTGTTTTTTTTCCTCAAAATCGCTGCTTCCTGTACTTTTGGCGGCCATCCCGTCAGTGTAGAGCACAGAGAGGGGTCAACAAGATCACCGCTGAGGGGGTAGGGATCTCATTGGCTGCTAAAATCACATGACCCTGTTTTATGTATGTCTCTGTATTTCTTAGTGAATGCCATTATGATTAGAGACTGTGAACTGAACACATTGCTCTCTCTGCTGTGCTTGTTTCAATTCAGGCAGACACACCATTTCCCAGCGATATCACAAAGGAAAAGCTGCTAGATAGATTAGTTATGGTTGGGGTACAGCAAGATTAGGGAATCCTAGACAGTAGTAATTAAGGATTTTGATATTGCTGCATACTGCATCTTTGCATTGCCCAAAAGTTCCTTGCTGCAGTTTTATGGGGACAGCCAGTGTACAAGACACTGTTAAGAAATCTGCTTTAAAAAAGAAATCGCTGTGATAGACTGGTTTCTTGCAGAGAATGTCATTCCATACCCAAAATTTCCTTGCTGCAGTTTTGGGGGGATAGCTGGTGTACAAGACACCGTTCTTCCATATGACCACATTTCACAGATTTTCCATAGAAAAAAATCTGTTTCTTAACCTGTTGCAAAGTATACGGATTCAAGAACACTGATGATATTGTGTCAGGGTTCTTCCATAAGACCACATTTCATAGATATTCCATAGAAAAAATTCTGTTTCCAATCCTATTTGCCAGTTAGCAAATAACCTAGTGTTCTTAAATTCCTATAATTTCTGTCTTTGGAGTACAGTTCTTCAGTAAGAGACTGTGAACAAATCTTGACCTTTTTAATATCTATCTTTTTGAACATGGAGCAAACTAGAGGTGGTAAGTGAGCAAGGAGGGGCGTAGGACATGGAGCTAGAGGTACGAGACAAGGCACTCCTTCCAGTGCTCCGGACAACACACAAGCGAGCACATCGTCAGTTGCAGGACCGTCAGGCCTGTCATCGCTTGGTCGGTTCCCTGTGAATCTCAGTACTGAAGAGCTTCGCCAATCTTTTCTTCAGTGGTGAACACAACCTGAATCAAGCGGTTTTACCTCCTCGTCCAATCAGTCACGACCTCAAATGTCGTCCTCATCATCATCGTCATCATGAGTCCAACCTGAAGCAAACACAGCCCAAATGTCAACCCATGTACAGAACGCTCCATATAATCCATATTCTGAAGATCTCTTTGACACAATTCGGTTGGGATCAGAAACCATTTCAAATGATCAAGAGGCCAAAGAGGATTTTGTCTACTCTGACACCCAATCGCTGATGCCCTCAGAGGAGGAGAAGGAAGCTGGTCATTCGGCAGAAATCACGAGCGGTCAGCAATGCCTCGCAGTGCCTGTGGCTTCTATCCTGCAGCTTGAGGATGTAGACTGTCAGGACGAGAAAGTCACCTGTGATGATGATGTTGATGACATTGCGGATCCAATGTTGTCTTTTCAGCAGCAGTTGCTTGCGAGTGCCTCATCAGTGGAGGATGAGGATGATGTTGTAGTGTCAGTGCGGGTCTGGGCTCAGAAAGGGAGAGGGCGGTTGCAGGATATCTGCTGACAATCCCCCATCCATGGTCAGTGATGGCAGTGGGAACACCGCTACTAGGTTTTCACCATCAAAGAGGTCCAGGATCTGTGAAGCCTGGGCCTTTTTCCATCAGCCTCAGATTTGCCAGCTGACGTCAATGCCAGATTTGCCGTCAATGCATCAGTAAAGGAAATAATCTAAAGAGTTTAATCACGACATGAACAGGCACATGCATCTAAAGCAAGCATCTAAAGCAAGAGGAGCCACTTGGAGAAAAAAGGCCACACAGGTCCTGGGCTTCCAACCAATGTGACATCCTCTGTCTCCTTCTCCTCCGCCACTTCCAAGACTAAGAGGTCCTCTGCTGCCAATGTGCCGAAGCAGCATGAGCAAGCACCATCCTCAGTCCCAGACATTGTCGGCCGATTCTCGCCGCCACCACCAGAAACACAAACTACCCCTTTTCCTTCCACCAGTTTGACCTGCACACCGTACAGTGGCCAGTCTGGCAGCCAGCCTTCTGTGTACCAGGTGTGGGAGCATAAGAAACACTTTAACCCCAACCATCCCAAAGCCAAAAGCCTGAATGTCGGCATTGCCTGGCTTTTGCCCTTGGGAATTTTACCTTGGACACAGATGGGTTCAGCCATGTCATGGCTCTGGCATGCCCCCAATATGAGATGCCGAGCAGGCATTTCTTTGCCAGAAAAGCTGTCCCTGCCCTGGCCAGTCATGTGGCAGAAAAAATCTCCAGCTCGTTGGCTGCATCTGTGTCCACCAAAGTCCATCTCACTACAGACACATGGACTAATAAGCATGGTTAAGGGCATTACATCTCACTGACTGCTCACTGGGTGAGTTACGTGGATGACAGTGTCTTTGGTATGATGGTGGGTATCAGGCTCAGCGGGCACTTTTTCACACTGCTGGAATAGTGCAGGTTCTAGATCCACAACCTCCACGGGTAGCATCATGTGCCAAGAGAAACCAGGTCATTCTGAAATTAATTTGTCTTGGAGACGGTCAACACACAGGTCAAGAGCTGTGGATGGCTCTGCACATTGAGACCAACCAGTGGCTTTGTGCTAAGAACATGGCGCCATGCAACGTGGTGTGCGACAACAGGAAAAATCTCCTTGCTTCCCTTAGGATCAGTAGACTTACGCACATCCCTTGCCTGGCACATGTCCTGAATCTGGTTGTGCAGAAATTTCTCAAGCGCTACCTGGGTCTTGACTGTGTGCTGAGGAAGGCTCGAGGTCTTAGATCACACTCGTGGCACTCGCACCCTGCTTCAGCATGACTGCCAGCTTTTCAGCATCATCTGGGCCTCCCTGTCAATTGTCTCATTGTTGACGTGATAAAACGCTGGAATTCCACCCTCCACATGCTCCAGCAATTGTGGCAGCAATGTAATGCCATTATGCAGTATGAAGTGTTGTATTGCCTGATGAGCAGTGGTGCGGACCTCAGGGTGTTGAGCCATAGAGAGTGGAGGCAGGTGAAGGATCTCTGCACTATCCTTGACAGTTTTGAAGACGCCACCAAAATGTTTAGTCAGTACGATAGCATTGTCAGCATGATCATTGTGGTGATATTTGTACTGGAACAAGTGTTAGACACTCTTTGGCAGCAGGTCCCAGCAGTGATGGAGGAGGAGGTAGACACAGATGTGGACATATAGCCTTACTCACCAGAGGATGCAGAGGGCTGACTGTTTCACAAATTTATAGGTTTTTTTAGGTGGTGGTTCGGGGTCCAAGGCTGGTGCAGGACAGGACTTCAGCTCACAGAGTACAGCACATGAGGCTAGCCACGGCTGTGGTGATGCTCAGGATGAGGTAGTGGAGAAGGATGATGAGGCAGGGCTGGATACCAACGGTACCGATTTCCCATCAGTGGTAAGAGGTTGGCCCAGATTTCAGGAGGAGGAGGAAGAGGAAGAAGATCTGTTTAGTGTCCCTTGACCCCGAGACTTGGGAAATCCTGGCAGCATCTCACACATGAGTGCTTGGATGCTACATTACCTGCAACATGATCCACACATCAAAGCAATCAAAATTTACATCAGTTACTGGGTGGCCACCCTCCTTGATCCACATTACAAATCAAAAGTCAGCAAATTCCTTCCACCCACACAAATTTACAGTAGAATGCAGGAATTTGAGCTCACTGACCAACTCGAGACATCTGTTGCGTCTTCTTCACATTCTAATGTCATGGTGGAACAACATCAGCAATGTGCCAGCAGTAGAATGGCAACTAGCCGTAGCAGCAGCATCCGCAGCAGCAGGCAGTGTGGCAGAAGCCTACTGGGTGACATGTGGCAATCGTTATTTACCACCTCACCAAAACCTGTAAGGCAGGGCAGCATTCAGACACACAGAGACCGCCTTCAGAGCACGGTCCATGACTACCTGCGGCTCAACCCCGATGTTTTTGGACTTGGTCCGGACCCAATCGACTTCTGGGTGTCCAAACTAGATGAATGGCCTGAGCTCACCTCCACGCCATAGAGGTTTTATCCTGCCCAGCAGCCAGCCTTATCTCGGACCGCACAATCAGCACCACTGGCGGGGGTAATAACTGACAAAATTTATCCGTCTTTCCCCTGAGAATGTGGATCGTTTGACATTTCTCAAAATGAATCAAGCGTGGATCTTTGACGATTTTGTTGCCCTGTTTGCCGATGTCACCAACTAGTAAACTGTAGCACGTCTTCTTTACAATGTAAGATACACATTAGACATTAAAAAGAAATTAATGGTCCTATTGAAAAAAAATCTTATTCCAAATACTCATTTCTTCATGCAAATTTTATTCTGGGTGTCCAAAAGGTAATTTTTGCTGGTTTTGGGGTCAGGCCACTGTAAAAGACACAGTTAGTAAATGTCCTATTGAAAAAATCTTGTTTCAAATACTCGTTTCTTCTTGCTAATTTTATTCTGAGTGTCCAAAAAGTCATTTTTGCTGATTTGGGGGTCAGGCTACTATTAAAAGGATGCCAGGGGTGCTATTAATGCAGTACTCCTGTCAGTAGCCCTAATCAAAAAAGGGTCCCTGTGACATGTTAAAAATAGGAACAAGAAATGGGTGGGGGACCCATTTGAATTAGCTGCATGGGGTCCTGAAACGGTTAATAGATGACTGACGGCAGCCCTGGCCATCACTTCAACCCCTATAACTATGGCCCTGCCAGCTGAACCTGTATGTTCCCCATTGGGATGTTCATGTTGCCACCAAATATATGGCATGTTCTTGGGCCCTGTTGAAAAAAGTGATAGGGGGCTCCTGCCAGTTACCATGTGCCATTTACAATATCAATGTCTTCTTATGTGTCAAAGGGGCCCCGTAGCAGCTGCTACCACTGTATCTGCTATAGCTACGCTGTCCTCATCTTTTCAGTTAGACATTGAAAGGAATTAAGTATTTTAACCTGTGAATTTTTTTCTGTGACTCTTAGAGCCAAATTGTCTTCACTAAGATGTACCACGTATCCAGTTTACTGTTGTTGATGGTAATTCCAGCTTCTCCTCACCTGTTTCAGTATAAAAATTAACCTGATCATCTTCTCCCATTGACTTTAAGGGGAATCAGTGATTGATCAAGATCGGAAATCGAAAATCGACACGATTTTCTTTAAAATCGGCTCGATCTAGAGTTTTTTCTTAGTGATCGCTCATCACTAGTCATTTTTGCTGGTTTGGAGTTCCAGCCACTGTAGCAGACACCGTTAGTAAGTATCCTATCAAAAGAAATCTTATTTCAAATAGTAATTTCTTCTTAAAAATTGTATTCTGTGTCAAAAATGGTAATTTTTGCTGGTTTGGTGGTCATGCTACTGTAGAAGACACCTTTAGTAATGTCCTGTTGAAAAAAGATCTTATTTCAAATACTAGTTTCTTCTTTTAAAATTTTATTGAGTGTCAAAAAGGTCATTTTTGCTGGTTTGGTTGTCATGCTACTGTAGTAGACACCGTTAGTAATTGTCCTATTGAAAAAAATCTTATTTCAAATAGTAATTTGTTCTTGAAAATTTTATTGAGTGGCAAAATGGTAATTTTTGCTGGTTTGGGGGTCATGCTTCTGTAGAAGACACCGCTAGTAAATGTTCTATAGAAAGAAATCTATTTCTGTTTCTACCAAACAGTTCTACTTTGGTTTCATCTGACCATATGACATTCTCCCAGTACTCTTCTAGATCATCTAAATGCTCTCTATCAAACTTCAGATGAGCCCGGACAAGTACTCACTTAAGCAGGGGGACACGTCTGGCACTGCAGGATCTGAGTCCCTGGCGGCATAGTGTGTTACTGATGGTAGCCTTTGTTACATTGGTTCCAGCTCTCTGCAGGTCATTCACTAGGTCCCCCCGTGTGGTTCTGCGATTTTTGCTCACCGTTCTTGTGATCATTTTGACCCCATGGGGTGGGATCTTGCGTGGAGCACCAGACTGAGGGAGATGATCAGTGGTCTTATATGTCTTCCATTTTCTAACTATTGCTCCCACAGTTGATTTCTTCACACCAAGCTGCTTGCCTATTGCAGATTCAGTCTTCGCAGCCTGGTGCAGGGTTACAATTTTGTTTCTGGTGTCCTTCGACAGGTCTTTGGTCTTCACCATAGTGGACTTTGGAGTGTGTCTGTTTGAGGTTGTGGCACATGGTAATTGGCAGGAGCCCCATTTCACCTTTTGCACCAGGGCCCAAGAACTTAAAGTTACGCCTCTGCTTGCAAGCTTTGTACATGTGATATATGTGGTGTTAGCAAAAACATCCCAATTTGGCAAGAATACCTCCAATGTGGAGGTTCAGCTGGCAGAGGCGTAGTTATGGGGGGTGCAGTAGTAGCAGCCGCTATAGGGCCCTGCATCCTGAGATGTTCCAAAAGCCTCTTTGACACATAAGAAAACACTGGTATTGGAAATGGCACATGGTAACTGGCAGGGTTGCCAATAGTGCAGTACTCCTGTCAGGGGACCTAATCAAAAAAATGGCCCACTGATATGTTAAAAAATAGGAATAAGTAATGGGTGGGTGCCCCATTGGATTTAGCTGCATGGGGCCCTGAAACTGTTAATAGATGACTGATGGCAGCCCTGGATACCACTGCACCCCCTATAACTACGGCCCTGAACCTCCATGTTCCCCGTTGTGATGTTCTTGCTGGCACCACATATATCAAATGTTCTTGGGCCCTGGTGAAAAAAGTGAAAGGGGGCTCCTGACAGTTACCATGTGCCATTTTCAATACCGGTGTCTTCTTATGTGTCAAGGGGGCCCGAAGCAGCTGCTACTCCTATAGTTACACTGTCCTCATCTTTTCAGTTAGCCATTGAAAAGAATGAATTATTTTATCCTGTGAATTTTTTTCTGTGACTCTTAGAGCCAAATTATCGTCACTAAGTTGTTCCATGTATCCAGTTTACTAGGTAATGCAGTGTACCTTAGAGCTGGAGCCTTTACTCCCTGAAGTATGGAGGTCTGAAAAGGCCCGAAAGAGAGGTATCAACAGAGTAGGTTCCCACCTGCATTTGAGGTCCCCTTGCTGATTGGGAGGTGGGCTAAAGCACTTTTGATCAAAAGTGTGAACTAAGAACCTCAACAAATTTTTCATGTATCCTAAGTAGCAGAAAGTTTTTATCAAAAAATTCCAATGTGCCTTTTTGATATTTTTTTTTAGTTAATAGGTGCTGCTGATTTTGGGGAATTTTATGTATATTGCTCCCCAAAACCAGTGGGGCCCCATGCTCATTTTTCTCAAAAAAGTTTTTGGGAAAGGTTGTCCCAAAACCCAAAAAAAATTTTTTCAAAACCCCTCATCAAAACCAAATGGGCCCTTTTTTTGACCTTTTTGGGCCAAAAAAAAAGGGGGGTTCCCAACTTGTTGCCCCCAAAGGAAAAGAACACCCCTGTGGGAAGCAACTGTGGTTTTGAAGTGAAAAAAAACCCCCCAAAATTAAGGATGGGTTCCCCCCCATCAAAAATACCCCACCCAAACGGGAACAATTTAAAACCATAATTAACTGATGGGGGGGTTTTGGGAAAAATTCAGATGACTGGGGGCCAAAAAAAGACAAATTGTCCGGGCTCAAAAAATTGTACATATTTTGGGGGGTTCAATTGGGGACTGAGCGTGTTCCTTTTTCTTCCCTTCCCCGGGAAAAAAATCTAAAAAAACCCAAAAATTTGCAAGTTTTAAAAGGAATTTGTAATTTTTTCCTTTTTTTTATTTAAAAAACCCTTTACTGTATGTCTTTTGTTATTGTTTTTTTAATGTAAGCCTTTGTACCTTTTAAATTTTAAAAATTTTTTTGATAAGGTTACCCCTTTTTTTGTTGTAAAAAACCCAAAACCAGAAAAGGGTTTTTTAAAAACCCCCTGGTTTCCCCCGCTTAAAAATTTTTACAATGGGGTGTTTGATATTTCCCTAACCTGTTTTTAAAGGGGGGGTTTTGCGGGGGTTTCGGGAGTCCCCTCCCCTTAATTGCAGCGGGGGACCCCCTGATAGTAAAAAAATTTTAAGGTCAAAAATAAAAAGTTTTAAAAATTTATAGGTGTGTCACCCCCACAAATTATAATAATTTAAAAATACTAAGTTTTAAAACCCCAACTTAAATGGTAAAATTTAACATTTAAAACCAGTTTTAAAAATCACTACAAAAAACCCTAGCACCCAAAAAATTTTTGGCTATTACCAAAAATTCCAGTAAGACCATATACTGCCACACCATGACCACATACTGACTGTAATACCCCCAAATATCAAAATAAAAGCGATTTAAAAATCCCACTGTCCCTTACTGAATAAAACCATTATCTATATCAATATTACCCCCGTAAGTGATATACAAGGGGTCTGAAAACCATATAAGTGTAAATGTGTGTAAATTTACATATAGGAACTCACTGAAGATGTCTTCTCTGAGTCGAGTTGTTTACTTTCCCTTTTCTTCTCCATTTGGTCCAGATCACCATGACTCTCCCTCAAAATTCAAACACAAAAATCTTAGATCCTATTTTCCCCCATTTAATTTATCTCTGAAAAAACCCCCCATCGATAGCGCTCCAAAAAATAAAAAAAATACAATAATCCCTCCTTGTCTCCAAAAGTAAAAGTGCCCATTTGTGAACCAAAATTTTAATTTTTTTGTCCCAGGGGTAGGTAAGAAAACCCCCAATTATAGGTGACACCCCCCCCCCCAAATTAGGTATGCAAAAGGGTAAACACCATCCTAAGTAGGTATATAGGCTTCTAATAGATAGATATAAAGGCCTCTGGCAGATAGATATAAAGTACAGTATGAAGACCCTCTCAAAGTATAGCCCCTGTAAAGGTTTATAGAAAAATTTTTAGTAGGAAACCCCCCATTTAAACAGTCCTGTGTAGGTATATATGCTCCCTGAAGGTGTATATAGCCCCTTGTAGGGTATAAATGCCCCCTGTAGGAATATAGAGGCAACAGTAGGTATACAGTCCATTGTAGGTATACATATCCCCTGTAGGTATATAGAGCCTCCTGCAGGTATATAGAGTCCACTGTAAGTATTACAAACCCCCCCCCCAGCGTATTAAAAGCCCCGTAGGGGTTTTTTGCCCCCCGGAAAGGGAAATACTTCCCCTGTAGCTGTATTATTAGTACTGTTGTGACACAATAAAGTCATTGCAGTAACATTTTAACAAGTCCCTGTTCGTATAACATTTGGGTCCAGTTCAGGGGCCTCAGTCATGGGTGTCTGTAGGAGTCCTTGAAAACAGTATCCCAATATAAATCATGGCGCAGCCTTAGAAATTTATAGGATTTATATGGTTTCTTTTGGACTATGCTTGCTCTATTACCTGGTTAGACAAAACCACATTTCCATTATAGATTCCGGTAGATGTGATAAGTTGGAAGGTATACTTTTTTCAAGTTTTCTGACGAAAATCCGTGACCAAGACCCCTAAACTGAACCCGAATATAAAATGACCAGGGCTTAAGACACCAAGTTACAGGTGTTAGGATATGTTCACACTGCGTCTTGTAGACCACATTGCGGGGTGTAATTGTGCTGCAATACGCCCTGAAATACGGCCTGCAACTATAGTAATTATAGCTCTCTGAGCACTATGATTATCCTCGGTCTTCCCTGACATGTGTTGTGCGCCGGGAGAAAGAAGTGACATGTCGCTTCTTCCCAGCATTTGTGTCGGGGATAATAGAAGTAAATGGGGCTGGCACGTACATTAAAAACACCCTCGTGTGAACAGACCCTTACAGGTTTCACTGGCTCCAAGGGCCCCCCAAACAGCATGTACCACTCTCCCCACCCCATCCTTTCACCTTATAATAAAAAAAAAATTCCAGCAATCTTAGTTTGCTGACCCATATTTGTTGGCAGCATATATGTTACTTGCCCTGTCATGTATAGACGGTATATAGGTAGGTATTGGGGCTCCCCTTAGCTATATAGGTAGATAGTGGGGCCCCTTTTCGCTATATAGGTAAGTAGTGGGACCCCCCATAGCGATATAGATAGGTAGCGGGGCCCGGCTTAGCTATATAGGTAGGTAGTGGGGCCCGGCTTAGCTATATAGGTAGGTAGTAGGGCCCCCTTAGCTATATAGGTAAGTAGTGGGACCCTCCTTAGCTAGATAGGAATGTTGGGGTTGTCCTCACATGGGTGGGGGGGGGGGGGCACGGCCCATGAAGGGAAGGAGGACTTGCTGCTGCTGCTGAGAGGGGGCCCGCGGTGCTCTGGAACGGAGGGGGTCTTCCTCCTGCTGGGAGGGGGACTGCACTGCGTGTCACAGGTGCGCTCAATACATTCACACTTACATCTCCTGCATGCTTTGAAGGCAGCAGCCGTGCTCTTTTTTCTCTCTAAGACTCTCGGTTCACATATTTTGATCAAAAGATGTTTAAGCTGCCCACGACTTTCAACGTGATCTCAAATCGGGGGAGTCCTATCCTTCTTTACCTCTCAATCGGCCATCAGGCCTCCCGCTGGGTCAACCGACTTCCATTATTCAGAGAGAAAAAATAAAAAACACCCAACCTGCAAGCTGCCCTTCTTATGACTGCCTGTGAGAGTGGGCGGGGACAGAAACATAAAATGGAAGCACCCCTTCCTTTCCATCTAGGTTAAAATCAATGTACACCAAGTATAACGTATGTTTCTGCACACAAAAACATTTCTGAAAAAACGTATGCAAACCTGGGTGCCACTAGGCGCGAATTCGGATTTAATTAGTTGTTCAACTTGCAGACAGAGAGAGAGGAGGGTCCGGTTGCTCCGGTCACAGCATGCAGGAGATGTAAGTGTGAATGTTTTGAGCGCAGCTGTGACACGCAGTGTGGGTCCCATATCATGAGCTGCAGCATGCCCCCTTCTCCCTTAAAGAGCAACACTGGTCCCTATTTTTACTGTAGACAGCACAGCCCCTGTCCTGTGCTCTTAGTGAAACATGGGGGCCATGTGTGTCACATATGTCGATCTGGGAGCCCCCCGGAGGATTCTCCGATGCTCTGTTGGGCCAGTCCGACGCTGCGACTAATGTGAAGCCTTCTGTTATGGGAAAGATTCATATACAATTGATCTTTATTGGGACTTCTTTAACCTGCTTTATTACTGATATATTGTTAAATTTATGTGTCCTTATGGCAATATGCAAAGAAAGGTATAACCATAATCATTGCTGCCATTACATTGATGTAGCATGTATCTTGTTGCTGTCGTCCATGTTGTTTGTTTGTTAAATATATGTATGGCTATCATGTTTAATTGTAATAAAGATATGTTATTTATTTAATGGTACTTACTTCTCTGTTTCTTCACTTTGGTTCTACAATACAAGAGGAAACATTCCTTCCCAACTCCAAATGTGACATTTAGAAAAAAATCCCTCGAACAACGTCCTATTGGCAGAATCTAATCCCCATAACCTGTCACATTATATTTTTTGTTCAATGAATCCACCATCACAATATCTTGCGGTAGTGAGCTCCATAGTTTCACTGTTTTCACAGTAAAGATTCCCCATCTGTGAAGATGGTGATGTTCTATTTCTTTGAGATGTAGAGGATGTCACTGTTGTCACTGTTACAGCCATAGGTGTAAAAAGATCATGTAAGTGATTTGTATACTACCCTTTCATATATTTAAACATAGTAATAATTTCGTCCCTAAGCCTTCTTTTTTCCAAGCTGAATAACCACAGGTTTGATAGCCTGTCTTAGTATTGCAAACCCCCCATTCCCTTAAAGGGGTTGTCTCGCTACAAAGAATAGCTTTCAAATTGTTTGGGAACACAAATAAGACATTTTTCCCCAAATATATTGCTTTGTTCATCTGTTTTTCTTAAGGAGATACAAGTGAATTTATGACTTCCCTGAGTGTTCAAGTTCCCTCAGTAACCGACCTGTAAACAATTCTCCCCCCTGCTGTTTGTTCTATGTGATAGCAATGAGTGACATCATCACACAGGTCGTGACAGCCTCTGTGCTGCTGGGCAGTAAAAGGCTTGATTTATCTCAAGTAAACAGCACTGTAAGTAGGGCTTTTGTTTGAGGGATCAGATAAAAAGTCCTGTTAGTATATTCAGAAGCTTCTGAGCTAATCTGATCTAATTAGCAACTGAAAGCACAGGGCTAGATTCACCATGGAGCTTATGCAAATTTCAGTCAGTCTGAACCAGGAAGTGACAGAGTATTTCATTCATGCAGCCTATGAAACTCTGTAGGGAGACAACTCCTTTAACTCACTTGGTCGCCCTCTTCTATTTCCACTTTAGCTTAGTTGTGTCCTTTTTATACACTGGTGCCCAAATCTGTATACAATATTCCATACGTGTCCTCACCAGTGATTTTTATAGAGGGAAAATGGAGTTCCTGTTTAGGGTATTTATGACTCTTAATGCAACCCATGATTTTATTTGTCTTGGCAGCAGCTGCCTAGCATTAGTCACTGAATTTAGGACTACTGTCTACCAATGTCCCCAAGTTTTTTTTCAGACATAGTTCTACTCAGTATCTATTTCATATTTGAACTTTTTGTTTCCTCGGCCCAAGAGCATGGCATTGTTTATCCACATTAAATGTAATTTTTCATTTCTCTGCCTAAGCCCCAAAATTCCCTAAATCCCTCTGTAATATGATATTACCCTATTTTGTGTCAGTTACCTTACAGAGCTTTGTATCATCAGCAATTATTTCAATTCTCTTTGGTAAGCCATCTACAAGGTCATTGAAAACTGAACAAAATGAAGGATTCATTAAAAGTTACAGATGGTTTTAAATAATAGTCAATTAACACATTAACTCTGGCTGACCCTTTTTTAGGACACTGCGACTGTGTTATGACTGTGTTAGAAGTTTGGACGGCATATTCTTTTAAGTTTACTAACATGCAGTATATGGATTTCTGCCAATCTATTTATAATCTGTGAGTGCTAAGGATCTGATTTCATAATTGTGAAGGGTATGGAATTGCATAAAAATTGAGGGAGAGTACATAAATAAGCACGTTAGGGGTTAAAATAGATTTTTCTTCAGTTCCTCACAGGTACAAGTCATAGCATGAGTTAGAAATGCCAACATTTTCTCATGACTTCTTCATAGTTTTGAAAGGAGTGTAACTATCCTTATAAAAACACAAAGACAATGTACCTGGGTTACAAGAAAGCAATTCAACCTCTGGCAGTACTGACATGTTATGTTAAAAACCCTTCAATCTAATGTGCTGATTAACTGTAGCCAACAGTAGTTTAATTACTACATGTTTCAAGTGCTGGAAAATCTCCAATATCTTAATTGCCACAAACCTAACTAACCTCCACCCACTATTTATACATTGAGAAGGACATACGTGGTGCACAATAGCACTTTAAATAGCCAATAACCAGTTTTCACATACACTAAAGACACCAGGAAACACAATGTTAGCTGATGAGGATGGTAGGTGTCACAAAAACCCTGTACTTTGCAGTCCCTCTTCCTACAGTCATAAAGATAGTAAAACCTGCAAGGAAGAGCTCAAACATCCAAATTCTCAACTGGCTCCCACACTATGTTCTTTCTAGCTAATAAAGTAAAACATATGACCTCAAAGACATCATTAGTGCCAGTGACAGGAGCAGAAGGAAGAGATTTACCAGAATAGCAATAGAGCACCAGTATCTTCTGGAGGGACACATGGAAGGCATAGGAAATCCATAATCAAGTAGGAAGATGTAACTTTGGATTAGTTGTTGATTAATGGAGAAAACACTCCGGAATTCTGCAGAGATGAGTCCTGGCCAGTAGACCACATCATGGCAGTCGGGAACCCAATGGAGAAGAAAAGGGAAAGAGAATAATTCATTACAGAAGGGAATGACTCATCAGAGAAGATGTCAACTGTGAGACACTGGATGCAACTTTACAGTTATAACATATACACTCACCGGCCACTTTATTAGGTACACCATGCTAGTAACGGGTTGGACCCCTTTTGCCTTCAGAACTGCCTCAATTCTTCGTGGCATAGATTCAACAAGGTGCTGGAAGCATTCCTCAGAGATTTTGGTCCATATTGACATGATGGCATCACACAGTTGCCGCAGATTTGTCTGCTGCACATCCATGATGCGAATCTCCCGTTCCACCACATCCCAAAGATGCTCTATTGGATTGAGATCTGGTGACTGTGGAGGCCATTTGAGTACAGTGAACTCATTGTCATGTTCAAGAAACCAGTCTGAGATGATTCCAGCTTTATGACATGGCGCATTATCCTGCTGAAAGTAGCCATCAGATGTTGGGTACATTGTGGTCATAAAGGGATGGACATGGTCAGCAAACAATACTCAGGTAGGCTGTGGCGTTGCAACGATGCTCAATTGGTACCAAGGGGCCCAAAGAGTGCCAAGAAAATATTCCCCACACCATGACACCACCACCACCAGCCTGAACCGTTGATACAAGGCAGGATGGATCCATGCTTTCATGTTGTTGACACCAAGTTCTGACCCTACCATCCGAATGTCGCAGCAGAAATCGAGACTCATCAGACCAGGCAACGTTTTTCCAATCTTCTACTGTCCAATTTCGATGAGCTTGGGCAAATTGGAGCCCTCAGTTTCCTGTTCTTAGCTGAAAGGAGTGGCACCCGGTGTGGTCTTCTGCTGCTGTAGCCCATCTGCCTCAAAGTTCGCCGTACTGTGCGTTCAGAGATGCTCTTCTGCCTACCTTGGTTGTAACGGGGGGCAATTTGCGTCACTGTTGCCTTTCTGTCGGCTCGAACCAGTCTGCCCAGTCTCCTTTGACCTCTGTTATATACAATGCATTTCCGCCCACATGACAGCCTCTCACTGGATGTTTTTCTTTTTCGGACCATTCTCTGTAAACCCAAAGAGATGGTTGTGCTTTGAAAATCCCAAGAGATCAGCATTTCTGAAATACTCAGACCAGCCCTTCTGGCACCAACAACCATGCCACGTTCAAATGCACTCAAATCACCTTTCTTCCCCATACTGATGCTCGGTTTGAAACTGCAGGAGATTGTCTTGACCATGTCTACATGCCTAAATGCACTGAGTTGCCGCTATGTGTTGGCTGATTAGAAATTAAGTGTTAACGAGCAGTTGGACAGGTGTACCTAATAAAGTGGCCGGTGAGTGTATATCTGCAGAGTACCTGTGTACAACTGATATGTACCACTATATGGTCACTGTATGGAGGTAATAGACAGTCTGCAGAGCCTGTGTACACTGGTATCTACCACTATATGGTCAATATATGGCAGTAATATTGGTTGTAGTGTAAAGGTTTATATTCAGTAATGGTATGATATATTATTCAGTAACTATGTGGTTGTGACATGTGGTAGGATTTTTCAGCCACTATGAGGTAATGATATGTGTTGGTATTATTTGGTCACTATGTGGTGATGTTATGTCATGATGTGGCCGTACCTGGTCTTAGTGGAATTACTGGTAATATTGGTCTTGGGATTCTGGTTTTGTGTAGTGGTATTATTTGGTAAATATATAACCATTGTATAGTTGTTTTATAGTTAGTATTTTTTATGGCTTTATTTATATTTTTATTTACATAAAATGTATTAGTTGGAGATGGAGACATATATTTAGACGTTTATGATTACCACCCTATGTCCTGCTGCATTTAAGTGATGGAAACTCTGAAACCACTGCAACCCATCTACAATACAGGATAGTGTGATGATGTCATCACACCAGTCTGTATAAGTTGAAGTGAGACCAGGCAGGGGAACCACACAGGTGGCAGAGGCAGGGAGGTACAGTACAGTAGGTTTAGGGGTTGCACATAGAATCAACTGATTTAGAGGGCCCTAGGCACCCCATTCCGACATTGACCTCCATACAGCGACCAAATAGTGATAGATATGAGTTGTATGAGGCACCAGATATCTGAAGGTGCTTCATTCAATCTGTACAATTATATGCAAGTACAAACAAGATGGGAATGTCCAGCCATCATACCGCTCAGGAAGCTTAGCCTAGGCCGTCTTTATGTAGAGCAAAAATTCTTTTTTTTCAGATCCTTATATAGTTATTTGTAATGAGGTGCCATGATTAAGGGATTCTCCCAAAACGCTTCAGTGTGGATGCTGATTTGTATTTTTTTGTACGTAAACCTCTTAATGATTATGGGATAAAGACAGTTTTATTGAATAACCAGGATTTCTGCTAACCTGTATGCTGATAAGCTTTGCTCTGTCATTGATGTATGCGGAATTTGGCATTTTCCCTCATTAGTGCAACAGTCAGTGGTACCTTACACTTCAACACTGGGATAGCTGGTAGAAAAGTTTATTTTATGTGATTACCAAATTTACACTGCTATACCAGCTGTACACTAACTACTTAATATTGTATTAAGGTGTTGTCGCATGAAAATATATAAAACAGTATTTACAAAAATGTCAGAGGTTTACTCACTTTTGTGAGATACTGTACATAGTACAAATATTACACAATGCATAAATACTTGGATGTACATTAATATGTATGAGGCCTTAGTTGCTACAGAAATACAGTGGGTTGCAAAACTTTTTACAGCTACAAACTTTAATGTATGTTTATTGATATTTTGTGTGACAGAGCAACACATAGTAGCAAGTATTTGCAAAGTGTAAAGAAAATATGTGCTAATTAGAAAATTGAAAAGTATGACATGCATATGTATTCATCCCCCCCTGTACTCTGATACTCCTAAATAAAATCCATTGTGACCTAATGCCTTTAGAAGTCACCAAATTAGCAGATAGAGTACATTTGTATGTAATTTATTCTTAGTATAACTACAGCAATTTTGTGAAGGCCTCTTTAAGGAAAATGAACCAAGCAGTTGCAATATTATACTAAGCTCTGTTTATAACTAACATAAAAATGTGTGTTATGTATAAGGTGTATGTGTGTGTGTGCTGTATTGCTGTGACTGTGGGTTATTGCCAGGCTCTCAGTGGCAAACCGGGGAGATGGTGAAACCTCCGGTGGGCCCCGAACTCCTGTGGGCCCCGGAGGTGAGGCCGCAGTTACACAGGCCCTGGCCGCCGCATCCTGCCTCAGAATGTCCAGGCCCTGTGTCCCGAATGTTCATAGGCAGGGCCTGGGAGTCAAGGGCTAATGTCCTCGATTCCCGGAGCTGTGCTGTCTTAGTGAGCCCTACTCATCTACAGCCTGCCTAACTGAGGCCCTAACTCCCTACAGCTTATCTAACTGGGGCCCTAACTACCTAAAGCCTACCTAACAGGTGCCCTAACTACCTACAGCCTACCTAATTGGGGCCCTAACTACATTCATTCTACCTAACTGGGGCCCACCACATACCTACAGCCCACTGAACTGGGGCTCACCAACACCTAACTACAGCCTACTTAACTGAGGACCATAAACACCTACCTACAGCCTAACTTCATGGGTTCAACCTATCACCTACCTACTTTGGGCCCACCTACCTACAACCTACCTAGCTGGGGCCCACCTACAACCTACTTAACCAGGGCCAACTAACCTAACTGGTGCCTCTCAACCTACCTAACTGGGGACTACTTATCTACCTGGGGGGCTACCTACCCACCTGTGGTCCACCTACCTAACTACTTGGGGCCTACTTATCTATCTAACTTCGGCATACTGACCATTCTACCTGGAGCCGGCCTACCTACCTAGAGCCCACCAACTTATCCAGTGGGACTTTACCTACCTAAATAGGGTTTTCCTACTTACCTGGTAATATGATTCTGAAAGACACAGGCCATAGCACAGTCTCCAGTTGGTTACTCCTCTTCCCCTCATAGGATATTGTGCCTCTAAGCTATAGCCTGTACCTACTCTTCCACCCCTGGGAAGTTTGTATAGAGGTGAGAATAGATAAAGCGGTGCTGGATAAGTGAGGATTTTGCAGGGAAGAGTGATGGCATTGAGAAGTCAGCATGGTGGTCTGGACTGGATGGAATAGAAAAGGGAAAGAGAACAACTCATGAGAGAAGAGAACAACTCATCAGAAATACTGTCTCTTGTGAGTCCCTGCAAGTCAGGGCATATTTTGCGTTTGTGTTGGATCAGTACTGTAATCATTGTCATGTGATGGTGAACTGAGCTGGTGTCTGACCACTCTGTGGTCTCTACATGGTGGTGTTGTAGGTTATATCAGTGATTGTATAGTGACAATGTACACTTGTCCCTGATTGTAAAAGTGAGTGAACACCTATCCTTGACCCTGTGATTAGAGGGTTTCACTTTTACTTTCTTGGCTGTGTTTATAGTGGTGTTTATTTTAGAAAGTAGTGAGATGTTGGGCCAAGGGAACTTAGAGGTGGATATTGTATGTGTGCTGGTGGGGGGTTGAAGGGTATATGGATGGAGCCACTTAACCATGTGTCTATGATATGTTAGACTGTGACAAATGTGTGAGATAGACAGAATAGAGACTGATGTGTGAGACAGATAGACAGACATGTGAGACAGACAGACATGTGAGGCAGATAGTTATGTGGCTCACTTGGTACTGCATACTACACAATACAGTTCTGTTCTGTATACTGTGTTATGTGGTAAAAATGGACGCATTTATGTCAGAGTAATATTTTCATGTACAGTAGCTGTAGGGTGGGCCCCCAAAATCAACTCCTCTGTGAGCCCCAGGCCCCCTGTACGACACTGGTTATTCTCGTATATTGCCCCACAGACACGAATTAGATGTATTGTTCCTTGCATTCCACTAAACAACAAATGTTTACTCAAAAGGTCATTGCGCTTAATGAAAAACAGTAACAAAACCCTGACTCAGAGGTTTGTTAGAGAACATTAATGAACAAGCAGTATCATGAAAGCTAAGGAACATACTAGATAACTCAATGCTAAAGTTGTGGCAGAGTGTACTGCAGAGTGAAGTTTTTAAAAAAATGTATATAGGGGACACAACAAACATATAAAAGAAGGTGCTCAGGTCAGATGATACATAAATGTCAAACGCTATGTGTTGAGGAAATACAATACTTCACACCATCCCCACAGTGAAGCATGGTGGTGGCAGCAGCATAATGTTTTGGGCATGCTTTGCTTCAGTAGGGACTGGGAAGCTGGTCAGAGTTTATTGTAAGATGAATGGAGCTTAAAACAGGGAAATCCTGGAGGAAACCCTGTTATTAACTGCAAAAGACTGAGGCATAGGTGCACCTTCCAGCAGCACAACGATCCTAAACATACAACCAAAGCTACAATGGAATGGCTTTAATCAAAACATATTCATTGGTAAAAATGGCCCTGTCAAAGTCCAGTCCTAAATTCCATTGAGAATTTGTGACAGTACTTGAAAATTGCTGTTCGTGACGTTCACTAATCTGACTGAACTAGAGCTATGCTACAAGAAGAATGGGCAAAAATTCAGGCCTCTAAATGAGCAAAGCTGGTAGAGACATACACCAACAGACTTATAGATTTCATTGCAGCTAAGGGTGCTCCATCCTATTATGGAACCTTAGACCGCAACTCTTGTAGGTAAGACTATATCTATCACTTCATTAGTTTACTGCACATTTATTTTGGTTACTAACTTTGAGCACTTATATTTATTTTAACTTTTTAGCCTACCAATCATTGTCTCCTGAAGAGGTTCGGGTAGGCACCGAAACATGTTGGGACTCCAGTAAAGTAAGGCTGTTTTTTCTTTCCCTATGCTATAATATACCATCTAGGGCAAGCTAGGGTAAGATATACCAGGGTGAGGTTCCTGTCGGGGCCATCCTTATCAGGACGCGTATACTCCCGTATATCAGGATATGGTATCACCAGGAACATTTGGAGGGTTATTAGGGTGAGAAACTTCCCCTTATACTCGTTATGTTGTGTTATCCCAAACTTTTCCTCTGGTGAGTGCGTTTATTGCGGCTTATGTATTATACACATTTCTATTTTTTTCAGCGCTGTTCTACACTTTATTAATATTTTATTATGTCTAAATAAAAGTTATGTTTTACTTTATTTAGTGTGCCTTTCCACGATAGAGTATATGTAAGATATTTCTTAGGCGTTTTTGGAGACTGGCCTCTAGTCGTTGTACCATAGAGGATTTCATATACATATACAGCTAAGGGTGGTCCTACAAAGTTTTGACTCAGTAGGGCTGAATACATATGCACATCACACTTTTCAGCACGTACCATTTTCTTTACACCACAAATACTTGCTACGTTGTGTTGCTCAATCACATAAAATATCAATAAAATTATATGTAAGTTTGGAACTGTTACTAAAAATGAGGAACAGTTCAATGGGTATGAATACTTTTGCAACCTACTAACCTAATTTTATAGGTCCCTCATATTTCCCCTGCATATAGAAATAGAGTACGCAGGTAACCCATATGGTGATATATTATAGCATAAGAGTCACACAATAGTACAAATGGCATTAAATTCAGCTGCTGTCAATACAGTCAGGGGCGTAACTACCGGGGTAGCAGGGATAGCATTTGCTCCGAGACCCGTGCACTCAGGGGGGCCTGCGCCCCGGCGCAGCTGCTACTGCTTCCGCTACCCCAGTAATGCCGCTCCTGTGCCCGCCAGCAGTGAACTTAACAGTTCAATGCGGCAGGTGCAGAGCTGCCGGGCCCGGCGCATGCTACCTCTGAATGCTCGGGCCCTCCGCGCTCTGCTACTTCCCCTGCCGGCGCTCTGTGATAACGTGGGAACGCGTGGTGACGTCACATCACCGCGCCGCCCGCGCTGAGCGCAGAGGCTGCAGGGAAAGTAGCAGACCGGAGTGAGCGGCGCATCGGGGAAGCGTGGACCGAGGTAAGTAAACTATTTATTATTTTAAAATAGTAGATATGTGGCTCATCTAGTGTAGACGAGCATAAATCCTTGCAGACCTCAGGTATGAAGTGGATACAGTCCAGGCTCGCTGCCGGCCAAGCAGCATTCCGAACAACAACGTGACGGAAGTCTCAATCCGGTTTCAGCACAGCTGTGCACCGCAAGTGAATCCTCCACCCGGAAATTGGTATAAACACACACTTTATTGCAAACTTTAAAAAGACAGCTAACTGACCAGATACACGTAGCGTGTCAAGACTGCCGTTTCGGGCTAGGGGG